>JAYMSZ010003960.1:0-10001 GCA_036897665.1 Pelargonium citronellum | reverse complement strand
GTAGTGGTGAAGTGAGTAATTGTCTCACATTGGAAAAATATAAAGAAAATGAGCTAAATATAATGGTGGAAGCAAACCCGCCATTGTATGTAGCCCATTTATGAAATTTAACAGTCAGATTTTTGTATCTCACTCTTTGTGTTGTGTTTTGAATTGGTTTACTATGCTATAATTAGTGGTAAAGAAACTTTTGATCTATGCTTGAACGTGTTACTTGTGCGTACTAGCATGTCGAGATGTTTGCTTGTGATTTATTGAGTGCAATACACTATTTTTGATGCTCAGGATTGGAGCTGCGCTGAGGCAGGTAAAGTGTTGAAACAGAATTCTGTGCCAGATTGGCCACTGCTTGCGACCTACCTGATTAGCGAAGCAAGTTACATGAAATCTTCGAAATGGAGCAATTATATATCGGCCTTACCTCGACAGCCCTACTCATTACTATACTGGTAAAGTTTTTCCTACTTCATCATTTGCTCGTAAGGTGAAGTTCTTGGAGTTTTTCTTTTCGAATGGTACAGAAAGGGTGTACTCTCAGTTCTTTTTGTCTACAGCCTCTCTGTATCATTTCAGGACACGAGAAGAACTGGATCGATATTTGGAAGCATCACAGATTAGAGAGCGAGCAATTGAAAGGGTTACTAATGTTATTGGAACGTAAGGCCCTGGTTATATATCTAATCCTTTTGGTCTGTTTGAACTTAGTAGTTGTCCTCGTCATGATTTCATAATATGCGATATAAAACATTTTTGTTCATTTCTTATGCAGATACAATGATTTGAGACTCAGGATATTTTCCAAGCACCCGGATTTATTCCCTGAGGAGGTACTTTTTTCTATGTTGCGTAGTCACCATTTTTATTGCGGAATTAGGACCTCACACAAACACTCACACACACTTCATTGAAGCAAAGGACTGCATGATCCCAGTCATAATAGCTGCTGGTCTGAGCTACTTTGTTTGCAATAACATCAAGATGTTGTTAATAACGATGACAGTGAGTTAATGATTTAAGAAGCCTTGCCCTTGTTCAAGATGAGCAATATGAAATTTTTTGTATTCTTTCGTGGATTGTGTTGTAGGCTCTGATAAATTATAGGTCTTTAAGTTTAAACTTTCACTGCATCAGTCCTTCACCTTGGACATGTCATTGCTCTTTTGCAACTTCTAGACTATACTAATTTTGCACAGTACTGGTTTTTGTAGCACATTTTCAGTGTCTCTTCCTCATCTGACACTCAAGTGTTGTGTCGATGCAGTCTACCATCTCATGATTTACAATTGCATAATTTCATTCAAGGCTTGAAGCATTTGTTTTTGTACTACTCATTTCTTTTTAAGAATACTCGTACGCAGACATTAGACAATTATTTTGATTTTCCTTCCATTTTTGAGCACTGTGAAGCCTGGTCAATCTAATTCACACGGGAAACTGAATTTGGGTTTATATGTGATGATCCCTAAATGAGTATCACACATACATGGCCCGCATGTCGGGAAAGTACCATATGAAGCAGGCAATTCTGCTTTTTGAGATAGGAAGATTCATTGTTGCAAGTTATTTCCATGATAACATATTCGTTCATAATTGTTAGATGACGACCGCACTTTTTGTCAATGCTTTTGCACACTTTTTGCAGGTATTCAATTTGGAAACCTTCAAGTGGTCGTTTGGCATTCTTTTCTCGCGCTTGGTAAGTAATATTGCTTATTGATTTTATTATATATTTGCTATACCATAATAGTTACTAAATGTTGGATATATCAATGATAAATAAGTTCATTGAGGATAAATCTTAAATTTAGAGATTTTTAAAACCTTCAAAATGTTCCAAAAAAAATAAAATATTTTTGAGACTTCAATTTCCTCTTGAATGTAGGTCCGGCTGCCTTCAATGGATGGAAGGGTTGCCTTGGTCCCATGGGCAGATATGTTGAATCATAGTTGTGAGGTATGCTTGTTGGTCTCTTTTCGAGGATGCAGTTAAATACACGATCTCTTAAATACAAATTTGAATTGTCTAGGTGGAGACATTTTTAGACTATGATAAATCATCACAGGGAGTTGTCTTCACAACAGACCGGCAATATCAGCCAGGTGAGCAGGTAATTCTCTACATTGATGAATTGAATTATGGAACTTAGCCACTCGACTGCATAGTTATAATTTGCTGTAGGCCAATAACACTGTTATTCATAATTTAGGAACTCACATTTTTGCCAACTTCATCGATTGATGCAGGTGTTCATTTCATATGGAAGAAAATCTAATGGAGAGCTCTTACTATCATACGGATTCGTTCCAAGAGAGGGCACGAATCCCAGTGACTCGGTTGAATTGTCACTGTCAATTAAGAAATCTGACAAATGTTTTAAGGAAAAGTCGGAAGCTCTAAAAAAGCATGGATTATTAGCGTGAGTATCTGATATGTTAACAAGTCATATTCAGCCAGTTCTTATTGATCCAGTTGTTTTTATTTAGGATTTCATTTGTCTAGTTAGCTATGAGCTGTTTGTGCAAAAACTTCAATCATAATGTTCTATAATCATCCAACAATCCATTTTCATTATAGTTTATTCTTGATGCGCAAATATTTGTTCGTCGGTTCTTCGTTTCTTGACTGCCAATTTGCGACGTCTTTATAGGAGATCTCAGTGTTTCCCTGTACAAGTCACTGGTTGGCCTCTGGAATTAATGGCATATGCATATTTAGCCATGAGCCCGCCAGAAATGAGCGGACAATTCGAAGAGGTTTGACAGTTAACCTTTTATAATCAAGAAACCTGTTCTTCAAAACTTTGTTCGATATCTCAAAAAAATTTCATTCCAGATGGCTGCTGCAGCATCAAATAAAGTGAACACCAAGAAGGACTTGAGATACCCAGAAATAGAAGAACGAGCATTGCAGTTTATATTGGACAGCTGTGAATCAAGCATATCAAAGTACAACAAATTCATACAGGTACTGAAACTTTTAATTCTGTACTCTCGCAGTGTTATAGAGAGTGAGCCTTAGCGCATTAGTAAGGTTGCGGTCTCGTGACTTTGAGGTCACAGATTTGAGTAAGGAAAACTCCCTCTTTGCAGGCGCAGAGAATGTTGCATACATAAATGATCCTCTCCAGACCCCACAATTGTGGTAGCCTTGTGCATTGCGCAGCCATTTTACGCCTATGCAACAATTTCCTACATGTGGCTTCTAGAAAATGATAAACCAAATGCCTTGTATGACAATGCTAATTTTTTTTTAGTATACAAGTTTGTAACTATTCTTCATGTATCCTAACAGGCAAGCGGGTCAATGGATTTGGACGTAACATCTCCCAAACAACTTAACCGAAGATTGTTCCTCAAACAACTCGCGGTGGATTTATCTAACAGTGAGCGAAGAATACTCTTTCGCGCCCAATATGTAAGGATACTCTTCTGATTTCACAATTTTCTTATACCGTGAAGATTTTTATATGCACGCATGTTTTACATCGATGAACTCAACAACCAATCATCTATCTTTGCCTGATGTAAACTAGGATATTCAACCAACAGTTTACTTTAAAAATATAAATCACTTCAGGTCATAGCTTCTCTTATTCAGTTATTTGTGCTTGGTTAGCCATTGAGCAAAACTGATGTGATGAAGTTTCAGCATTCTAGAAATTCCATAGTTGGTCTGCATGCTATGAAGCAGATCGTGACTAAGAACACGTAATGCAATGTGCATTTGAATCAGCATCATGCATGTTAATGTTTTCATGTATCATGATGTGAACAAGTGCCGTGCTCCACCACATTTAACTTCACTGATTATCTGTAAGGACATGACATGCATTCTTTTTTTCGTTTTATTTTATCCAGATTTTGAGAAGGAGGCTGAGGGATATTAGGAACGGCGAACTGAAAGCTCTGAACCTATTCAATGGGTTCAGGAATTTCTTTAAGTTATGAGATACTTTGCCGGAAAGGATCTTGTTCTCGGTCTGATCCCAGTTGTACAGCCAAGTTACCGAACAAGCAACAAACAATCACACTTGGCATCCGGCCTCAAGGCGCAAGAAAAGTATGGCTAGGTTATGCAGTTTTAGTGTTATTGAAATGTACCAATATTGCAATGCTATGCTAACACCAACATTATTTTTTATTTTCACTCAAGAATAAAGATAGAGAAATGAAAATATGAAGCCCATTGTATTGTTTTCTATAGTTTCGGTACCAAGGAAACAAAATTAATAAGATGGGTTCATCGGCGGCTCTCTCCCTCACCCTCAGCTGAACGACGGTGAGGAGCAACACCCTTCTCTCTCTCTTGTGGCAGCAATGATGAAGTGAAATGGAAAGTAAGAATGAAAGGAGAGTTGAATGTGTAGAAAATCCTAAGGTTTGTTTGAAGAAGATGGAGAAGAAGAGTAAAATCGTCATTTTACATTGTTAGTGACATATAAAATTCTCTAAACTATAGGGTAGTCAAAAGTTGAAAATTTTAATTCTGAGTGCCAATTGAAATAGAAACTTAAGGGTTCCATATGTAATTACTACAAGAAAAAGTGAGTGAATAGTGATCAAATTGAAGCAAACATATGGAAGTTTGTGGATGCTTGCCGAACAAGAAAGAAAATTCAATTTCCAAGATTTTGCTGCATGCAACCAATCACAGAACAATAAAATGAGGGTTGGTCTAGTTTTCAGTAACAAATTAAAATTAAAAACACATAAACTTTCAAGAAAATCATGTTCAATTCATGATTTTAAGAAAAAAAAAATTCATGATTTTATGGAGCAACTTGAACTTCACCACAAACTATGAAGAAAAACGCCACAATTCAGTGTCCAAAAGTGTCATGTTTTGGGACTTTCAATATAAAATTGATCACAAATCTCATAATTTACTGATTATTAAGTCATATACCAATAAATTTGTCTGAAATTCACACCATACACTTACAGGTGACAAAGAGGTCGGGTTGTTGGAACCTAACCCGATCCTATAGGTATAAGGTTCTTGTGTTGATCGGGTTAGGACTTTAGACATAAAATACATTATTTTTACGGGTATAACCGATTCGACAATTTTACATGATAATCGGGTCTTGACATGATTTTTTTATTTTTACGAATTGAATTCCGGGTATTGAGCGTGTCATGTCTGTTTTGCCAGCTCTACGTTTAACATAAGGAAAAGTATTTACAGCAAAAAATAAAAATAAAAGAAAAGGAAATCCACGTGTAAAACGACATGTAGTTTGTTTAACGCTTTTTTTACCTATTTTTAGGGTCCACTCATATGTCCCATATACCCGGAAATAGCAGATCTTAACTCCTCAACCAAATCAGGCAGCCACCAGAGCCACTGTCTAGTCTATAAATTGATTTTGCGAAAAATATCAAAAATCCACACTTTCTTCTCAAATCCGCCAAAACCAGAAGAGAAATGGAGGGATTGGTGTGCATGAGAGCAGCACCTAGGGTTTCGTTTCAGGCCGTCCCGTCCTTCACTCCGGCCAACGGAATCAAATTCTCCACCAGGAAGTGGCTGCCTATGGACGCGCGTGGGAGGTCCTCCGCCTCATTTGCTCCAATTCGAGCTCAACAGGTCTTGCTCTCTCTCCTTCTTCCTCTCTTTTTATGTTGTTTTTGGAGATGCACATTTGTCATGGAATTTCTGTTGAATTTGAGTACTTTTGTTGCGGATTATATGAGAACTGATTTGGTCTCTTTATGTGCTTGTGTTCGGGATTTTTGTTCAATGCAATTGTGTTGTTGATTGTGATTCAATGAGGTTCTAGATTTTGCTTAGTTTATTTTCCATTTCTACTGAAACTTGTGAGTGGATTAGACAATTCTTATTTCAGGAATTTGTATCTTGGCTTAGGTTGGTAGACTGAGTGGTTTATCAAATAATTACGTATTTGCATTTGCATTTTCAGTTTTGATTACGACCTTTGTTTTAGCATGTGGTTTCTATGGAATATGAGCTTTTATAATGGTTAATTTGAGTACTGTTGCTGGTGCTACAGTACTTCTTGATATTTATCTTTTGCCTAAGCCACTATCATTTGTGATTACTGATTATAATCATTGCCTAAGCCTCTATCATTTTTGATGTGTTTTTGAGATTGGTTTGCTTAATATGCATTTTAATGACTTGGCAATTGTTAGATTTTATAATTGCTTCAAGGGGAGCGGTCTACTGGTTGATTAGACCAATTCTTTTTGCGGAACTAATGCATATGATGTTTGTTTATGCAGTCTGAGACCGATGATGGACCAACTACAGTTTCAGTGTCAAGAGAGCCTGTGAAAAATGTTCTTGAAGTCAAAGAGTGGGAAGCTGGGATGTATCATAACGAAATTGCAGCCACCCAGGGGATAAGAATCAGGAGAAGGCCACCAACCGGACCCCCTTTGCATTACGTGGGACCTTTCGAGTTCCGATTGCAAAATGAGGGAAACACTCCTCGAAACATTTTGGAGGAAATAATATGGAACAAAGACGTGGAAGTCGCACAGGTTTGTTCTATGACTTGCATTTTAGTGATGCATGCTGTTTTTTATTTTTATTTTTTTTTATTCTACGATGAGCAGTAGCCTGCAATGCTAATAATCATGGGTTTCCAGTTGAAGGAGAGAAGGCCTCTTGCATCCCTGGCGAAGGGTCTTCAAGGTGTGCCCCCTACCAAGGATTTCATTGGAGCTCTTAAGGCAGCCCATCAACGTACTGGACTGCCTGGGTTGATTGCTGAGGTGAAAAAGGCTTCCCCAAGCAGAGGTGTTTTGAGAGAAGATTTTGATCCAGTGAGTCTTCACAATTTATTCTAAGATTAAGTTTCTAAACTGATAAAGGGTTGAGAACTATTTTTGTACCATTAATGTCCATGCCCTACTACTGAAATATCATGCAAATGCATATGTCTGTATATATATTATGTTAAGACTAGTTTCCATTTCCTCGACTGTTGTTTTTTAAATATGTCACCTCTGAGAGAAAACCAATAATTGTAGTAATGACATTACTATAAGAGAGTAGAGATTGAAATCATGGACACTCTCTGGATTTGACACTAAAGGCAGATATTTAGCACATTGTTCTACCATCTCTGGGCCTGATAAGTCCCTTAATGGGATTAAACCACCCAACTTAGAAGTTACCATTTGGCTTGATTTTATACATATGTGTATTCTCTTTGATAGTATGATATAATTTTCATTTTTCTAAAAGTTTGTCATGATAGGTTGAAATTGCCCGAGCTTATGAGAAAGGTGGTGCAGCATGTCTCAGTGTTTTGACTGACAGGAAGTTCTTTCAGGTAGACACTTCATAGTCACTCCCATGAATCGAATGCTGTTTCCCTTTTTTAATTTATGTCGGGCATTGGTTAGGTATTGACACTATCATATGTAGTTGCAGCCACCTTTGACATGATTTTCTTTGTTATTAAAGGGAAGCTTCGAGAATCTGGAAGCAATAAGGAATGCTGGAGTGAAGGTCTGCCCTGTGACGTGTTATTACATATCAACTTAATCTTATGCAGATTTTAATTCATGTGCATAACTTGATAACCATTGCAAGAAAGCATCTAACAATTGAAAATTTTGCAGTGCCCTCTATTGTGTAAAGAATTCATAGTTGATGCATGGCAAATCTACTATGCTCGAAGTAAAGGCGCAGATGCAATTCTTTTAATTGCTGCTGTATTGCCTGATCTTGACATCAAATACATGACTAAGATCTGCAAGAAGCTTGGTTTGGCAACTCTAGTTGAGGTTTGAACTGGCTTCTTTTATTATATCGTATATATCCACAATTGTAGCTTCATTAAGAGCCTGTGATTTTGCTCGCTCCTTCCACTGGCAGAACAAATTAGAATTTTGTATGACAATTTCTTGCTTACTA
The DNA here is from genome assembly GCA_036897665.1 of Pelargonium citronellum. Classification (NCBI taxonomy): domain Eukaryota; kingdom Viridiplantae; phylum Streptophyta; class Magnoliopsida; order Geraniales; family Geraniaceae; genus Pelargonium; species Pelargonium citronellum. Next base: position 2,110 of record JAYMSZ010003960.1, on the reverse strand, counting down.
GCTGTCTTTTACACGGTAACTTTTTAAGGTTATTCCTGTGAAAGTATATCTTTCCCAATATTTTTTCTATTGTCACCAAGCTCTTCAAGACTATTTATAATGGTAGACCTATTCCGGAAAAGTTTTAATCTGATATTTAATTTGCAGATGGACAGTTATTACAAATGTATAACTTTGGCTTAGTTCTCTGTTGTGCAAACTTGAATTCATGCTGGTTCTCATTTATTTAGTTTTTTCATTCCATCATAGTGAAAGGAAGTAGAACTTCTAGATATTTTTTCCTTACTATTTATACTTATTGTGATGTATGCTGATCTTTCTAGGTCCATGACGAGAGAGAAATGGATCGTGTCCTTGGAATTGAGGGGATTGAACTAATTGGCATCAACAATCGTAACCTAGGTAAATCTGTATGCCCTGTATAATATGGGCTGATTATATTTTCATATGACTGATTATTTTTATAGCCTCTCTCTCTCTATATATTCTTCTTCTTTGCTTCATAAATGTTTTTGGGAATAGCAACGACTCTCACTAATTTGATTTGTAGCTTTTCCTGCAAAACTTTGAAAGACCACTAATTAGATCTATTCAACACAAATATACAAATTTAGACATAATTGTGTATTCTCTCCATGACCTTATTACATAGCCTATTCAATGAGACACTATCTTATATTTGATTTTCTAGTAGTCTTTAGAGGAATGGGTTAATTTGTTTGAAGTACATGAGTTTGTAAATGAATATTTGTTTTGTAATGATTTTAAGTATACTATGCACTAATTGAAATTTGAAATTTTCCTTTCCCCAGAAACATTTGAAGTTGATATTAGTAACACAAAGAAACTTCTTGAAGGAGAGCGTGGCCAGAAAATTCGCGAAAAGGGCATAATTGTGAGTGTTCTTTTCATTTGCATTCTGGCTATTCAGTGAAATAGATAGGAGCTCTTGCTCTCTTGGACAAGCTTTGACATCTTTTCTCGTCATTTGTCATTGGTTTACCCTTTTAACTCTTCAGGTGGTTGGTGAATCGGGTCTGTTCACTCCCGAAGATATTGCGTTTGTACAGGAAGCTGGTGTTAAAGCGGTAAGCTCAGTAGACATAAAACTCACCTTACTAAATAAGAGCTAAACACATTTATACCATTGAAAACGAATATCATTATAAAAAGCACCACCTAATGTAGACGTGTGATAAGAACTTATGCATTAACGTAGATCACTGTGTATCTATCATGCCATGAATTGCCATAACATAGAAATTCCCTCCCAAGATTCAAGAGTTGCATATAAATTGTATTGTTATCGTACAGGTTTTGGTTGGAGAGTCAATTGTGAAGCAAAACGACCCCGGGGAAGGAATAGCTGGACTTTTTGGTAAAAACATTTCAGTATGAGCTCGCATCAAATGGTTCGGGCACAGCGCCATTGTCATTATACAGGTTTTATCGGCCATGGAACTTTTGCATCCATCCCTGTATGTACTATTTATCAGATTTCGAATAATAAACTTGTAAGATCATGTTGGAACGATTAATAATATCATATCCGAGTTATTTTTTTTATATATGTTATTTTACAACATTTATGGTACAACTGAGCAAATGGTATGAATAAGTTATTAGAACAACACATCACTCTCCACCACGACGCCATTCCAATGGCTTAATTCAAAAATTATGGATATGCGAATGTTGTTTCTCATTCTAGTTAAGGCTTTCCATTCTGTGTCCGATCGATGTACTTGAGTTTCCCCGGAAAGTCCGCCTGGTCAATTCAAGGTTTGAGTATGATTTTGAATTAACGAAAGTTATTGTTTGCCTAAAAAAAAAAGTTATAGAACAACAATTATATAGAAGCTGAAAAAGGAGATGTACATTATGAACAAGTTTGTCTACAAACATTTCATCAAGCTACATGAATGAGCCACGTGGCAGCACATAAGAGAATCAAACCCACTGCCTCATCTTCACCGTTGATTTCAAAAGCTGGGCCCAAAAGTACATGGCCACCATGAACCTCCGTCTCGAGCTGGCACAGGCAGCTGCTTTTTGCTCTGCAACCAACAGAGGCAGCAACGACAACATCACCACCACTCTTCCTCCTCCG
>JAYMSZ010003959.1:0-10001 GCA_036897665.1 Pelargonium citronellum | reverse complement strand
GCTTGAAGTTTCATAATCTGCAAACTATCTAAAAGTTATGTATTTTTGAACGGTTTGGCGGATTACATGCAATCTTCACAATATATATAGGATTGGTCTAAATTTAATTAAATCATCACAACTTAATTCAAGCTTGAACGAATTAGTATATTTTAATTTATCTAATTTAGAAAATACAAATCACAGTAGTAAGAGTAATCCAAAACTACTAAAGAGGAAAAAAAACACTAAGAATAAATCATTTAGCTTTGCTAAATAGTTTAGTCGAATGGTTAAAACCTAATTATGACGACTCTTAGAGATTTAGCTGGTCAAACAGGCGGATCACTCGCGAGCTGGTCTTTGTGAACCCATACTAGCTTGTAGATTGAGTTGGGCTACACTGGATAGTAAGCCGTTAATTAAAGTTGATCTTTGTATTTGTATTTGACCTGATTTGATCGGGTAAAACAAGAACTAAATCCTCGAATACGAGTCGCTGAATCGGTCATTTTTATTTTATTATTTCAATATGAAGACAATAAAAACTTGGGGAATTAACTATTATTAAAAACTTGTTGGGACTGATGTAGAAGATAAGATAGGTTTTATGCTATTTCATAAAAATTGATGGCATGGCTATAAATTTTGGTGTAATTTAATTATTTAAGCAAAACTTAGGGCATTGAATGAGAAGTGGTAGATGGGACTGAGTGAGACACGAGTTTGGTAAGTAGTGAAAATATGTAGGTTTAGTATTGGGACCATAAACAAAAGTTTACACAAAGTTTAAAGCATTTATTGAGTTGTCAATCCCTTAAATTAGAGTAATTACAATGCACATGGCCTTCTATCTTTTTATTGTCTAATAATTTTATGAGTTAAATAGTTCACAATTTTTGAACTGTTTTTTTTTATAAGCGACGAGACAGCAGATCTATAAAGGTCAGTGTTTTTCATTATAGATGATCTAATGAGGCATAAACCCAACTCCGCTGGCACCTCCACCTTTATCCTTCCATGTTTTGATGAGTCTGAAATCTTATTGGCAATGTTGTCACCAGACGACTCGACACCCTAAAATCCTAACTTTGCCACCAATTTTGGTACTTCTCCCCTCCGAAGACTAAATTCTCAATTATGTTGAGATTGTGCTTGTTTTTTACTTGCCTGACACATCCAATTTTTTATGTCATGTCTCATTATAGTGATGTGTTAAATAAGTAAAATACAACACCAAGTCATTTGGGTTAAAAAAAACAATGAGTAAAATGGCTTAATCCATACAATACCCTAATTAGTAATTAAGGACTAAAGGTAAAATAGAAATCAATACTGAGGTGACAAAACCATCTAATTTTAATTTTGTACTTGATATTTTAGGAGTATTTGATAGATTAATAAAAATGAGTGATATATCCAGCTTGATGATTGTTATAAAATTATTTAAAATTATTGTGTTGCATCAAATACTTAACAATTCTATATACAAATCTTATTCTCTAAAAATTCAAATTCATAATATTCAAATTGCACCGTAAATGACATTGTTGTGTCAAAATCAAACTCGTAACAAAAAGGCCAATTAATATATACACACACAATTTATATTAACATTATTCAAGGCATATATGTGGTTGAATATTCGAAGTATATATCGGACACCACCTCAATTATGTATTTTATTAGAGTACTCAAAATTAAATATGTTCCCTTATTGGCCAATGACCATAATTTTAACTTCTAATTAATATATAGACCAAAATTAATACATCCAATGATCCAACTATATAAATACATAATGAAATGTGTATTGTTTTGGTCCTTTTGGATGGTTTCATGCATGCATTTTATAATTTATGAGAGTAGGTTATGATTCCATCATTATGTGGACATCATTTTTGGTTCCAACAAGTACAAAAGTACCATACACATTTTCTTTATCTATCTTTGGATCTTATGAAAATGTTAAATGTGAACCAATTAAACTATACTAATATGATGAAACACAAGCCGCATAGGTCTGCTTGTCCTATTACTTGTAAAAAAATTATTTTTAAGTAACAACAATATTTAAACTAATGTTTAACATGTACTTAATTCAATGGGACTATTCTCTTGTCCTTGTACCAAGTCACACTCTCATTTCAATACTCACTTCACTTAAAAGAATTAATTTAAATTTCTACATATTTGAAGTTAATTTGGGCAACTCGAATGAAGAAAGTAGAAGTTCAAATTCAAATTCGATTTGTAAGAATTTGGAAGTCCATGCACACTTTTTACAAATTCAAGTTATATAAAGCATAGTAGATTTGTGTTGGTGAAACGTTTTAAATAATTTGAATTCTCTTTGAAGTTTCGAGTTCGACTCTAACTACTTTGCGGTATAAGATGTGGTGAGTTTTTGAATCAAAAGGCGAGATCTACACGTACTGTGTAGCTTAATCGATAAATTTAAAAAATAGAGTTCGATAAATTTTCAGTTAAGTTCCACTCATTTTATACCGAATTACGAGCTGGAATGATGTGAGAGTGAAAGTCAACAAATGGAAGTTGTCATTGGGCGCAAAGCCAGGCGTGTAATATTGAATTTGCCTCTTCCCCTTACACGCTCTACAATACAAAACTCATTACTATTTTTTATTTTATTTTTATTTTATGTATTTTAAAATAATATTGAAACCCAAAATGTCAAGTATATAATTATACGTGTATGATAAGGATAAGCTGTTAAGTATTTACAATTCGTCAAAAAACAAATGATTTTAATGTGCATCAACAAACCTATGCATAGATATGAGAAGTTATGTAGGTGACACAGTTCAACACAAATATGGAAAAGATTAATAACCGTTTTGAGTAGTCCGACACAAACACGATATACGTACAATATTGCATACATTATGAACCGTGTTGACATGACATAATTACATAATTGACACAGACACGACTGATCAACACATTCTACACGATAGAATGTTAGCATGTTCAACATGACATTATCTAACATACGATACGACTCAACACATTTAACATGTTATTAAAATTAATTTACATCAATAATATTCTTAAATTTGCATGTTGGATGTGTTGTGCATGTTACAACACAACTAATTAATCGTGCTTGTTTTTACATGTTGGGTTCTTTAACACGAAACGAATCCACTTAAATTTTCATAACTCATATTTTTTTGTCTTCTAAAATTTAAACATATTAGTAAAAGATGGGAGTAATTTTTGTAGGATGAAATTCCAAATGCAGCATAAAAAGTCAATGTAGACAAGGTAAAATTTTGAACTCTGCATCAAAACCAAACCTACTGCTTTTTTGACTTCTACGAACTTGAATCAGACATATTTGTCAAAAATCACAGCATCATTCACCAATCCCAAATAATAATAATAATAATAATAATAATAATAATAATAATAATTTTATTAGTATTATGTATTCTATATGTTCATATTCGTATTATTCAATAAACATTGGTAATTTCCAGCATTAATTAAAGTTGAAATATTTAGATGCCAAACATGCAAATTAATTGATGAAAGAAAAAATGTTTAAAAAATGGGCACAAATATAATGACGATAAATGTATTATTTAATTAGATCATTTACACGGTTTGATACATGTCCATATCAAGGGTTGGATACAGCTCCCCATTTATCCATTATTATAAGGTTGCAAAAATCCAAATTAAAGCAAAGCATATTATGGGTTGATTCATGAATTAAAAAAATTATTGGAATATAATGACAATTATATGCAGTAGTTTATAATGACAATTATTTTTTAAAAATAATTTAAACACATTTCTCTTAATAAAATAAGATGTTAATTTTTAATAAAATAAACATCAAAAGTAAGACCTATAAGAAAAGCCTAAAAAATGTCAAGTTTGTTGCATGTAACTTTTTTTAATATTAAATTGTGTAAAGCTACTGATGTAATGCATGAAAATATGAGTAAATAATATATAAAAAACGTTTAGATTGATTGTGCTGCACCACCATCCTCCAATTTTTGTCAATCATGAATGGTTAAATGAATAAATTACAAACAAAAATAATGTATCAACTTCTTAAAACTCAATATAATAGCATTTGTCAATCAAATGCGACAACATGACCTTATAATACTACCAAGTGAAAAAACGCGTATAGAAAATATAACAATCACGTTCTCTAAAAAAATATTAGGCTATAAAAACTAAACTACCGCTAAATTCAAACATTAAAGTATGAAATGCATCTGTACGGTGTAAGGATGTGCCCCTAAAACTGTCGAGTGAAAAAATCAAACTATGTAAAATTGGTACTCTAAAAACTCATTTGTAGCACAAAAATAATAATAACAATCAAATTCTTTAAACCTTCCACCCAACCACATTAAAGAAAAAAAAAGTATTTCTCATGTTCAAGAAACCTCAAAACTTTCACTAAAAATGTGTACAATTTGAGAAAATTGAGATTCAGAATCAATGCAACAACAAAAAAAATATATATATATATATATATGCAACAAACAAGAAAATAAATAATCAAGAGTATGTGGGAAACCAGCCAAATCTTCATTTCATATTTCTTTGAATCTGCCTTACATACAGTAATATAATTTTCTTTTTTTCTTGTACCTATTTCTCATCTTCACTATCCACCATTTCCCAATTCAAAACAAATATTACAAAAAAAAAAAAAACAAGTAATTTTTTTGTTATATAATTAAGAAAAAAGAAAGCAAGAAGAACAGTTTAGAACAAATGCCTGGCTTTCCCATGTACGCCGCTAACCTTTTCCGTACCGCCGTCGCCGGAGAATTCTTCTTCGCCGGAAAAGAGAGAACGAAGAGCCTCACCGATCAGCAAAATGACAACACACCATCATCATCACAAGTCTCATGTACCTTCCTCCTCCTCCTCTTCTTCTTCTTCTTCTTCTTCTTCATGGTGTATGTTTCTTGAAATTATATTAAAAGATCCAAAAATGAATATTGTTGAAGAAGAGTGGTGGTGGTTTTGATTCAAGATAGTGAAGAACAAGAGTTGAATATAAAAAGAGGTGCAGAGAGAGAGAGAGGTAGTTCCCAAGAAGATGATGACGACGAGGATTTCCCGTTAATGTTGTTTTCAAAGGACATGACACTATGACTATGAGAGAGGGATCCATCAACTAGGGCTTTTAATTCTTTTATTAATTACTACTTTTTTTTTTCTATGATTTCTTCTAAATGCATAAATAAGTGTACAAAACAAATTGTGGGCCAATATATTTATATTTTTATTGGTATTAATTTCGATATTCGTTTAAATATTTTTTCTATTTGTAGATTTTTTTTTAAATTGTTCATGAAGTGTTAGAGTTTGGTCAATTTAGTTCAAAAACTAAAATTATGTTTAAAGTGATTCTCTATAAGCATAGTTCGAACTGAATAATCTCTATTGTCGGCTTTAGTGCGTTTTTGTTGTCAATTGTTTTGAAATTCACTCTTTAAAACATAAATTGATAGAATCTAGAATATTTTTACACATATTGAGTCGAAAATAAATAATTCGTATACGTAAAATAAGAAAAACTATTTTGAACCTTTGCAAAACAGTTGTGATAAATGGATCGAGCTACCGGCCTTGATAATTTTTTTACGCCTCTTTGTTTAATTTCTCGTTCAAAGCTTAGCCTATTTCATGTTATTTGTGTTAATTTGTTTAATAACTCAATAGTTTATTAATTAATTATTAAAACAATTAAATATATCGGTAGGCCAAACAACAGGCCTTTTTGTTTCACACGTTGGGGTGTATCTCTTTGTCTTCCCAACTCATCATCTTTAATTAGCATATTATTTAAGTAAGTAATATTTATTATTTTTGCACACAGCACATACAACAATCAATAATTTATTAATTTCTTAGAGTTTTTTTCTTCCTCTCTTTTGCGTGAACTAAATGATTTTTTTAATATATTATTATCTTTATACTCTAGCTAGTTTATTATTAATGTATAAATTAAATAAAAAATTTATATCTAGCTTGTAGTGTTATTAATAGTTAAATGTTTATTGAGTTTTAGTGAGACACCTGTCTATGTTTTAGGTGGTTCATCAATTAATTTCGGGCATGAAATTCAACTTAGATGATGTTGAGGACTGTCCAAACTTATAATTTAAATTCATTAATATATATGGATGTGCATTACAATACCGATAAGAAATGTCTTCATTATTCGAGTAATATTATATGTCTCAAATATTGTATAGAATAATTATATAATATAATTATGTCATTTCCATTGCCAAGCCATTTTGTACAAAATTTGGAACAAACATTTCCCTCATTTTTTCTCATAAACTTACCAACTTAATTAAGGAGACTTCTGGAGACCAAAGTAAATATTATTATTTATTGAGACTTTCTATTGATAAATTGATGGATCTTCAAGTTATCTTTGGGGAATTAAATTCAAGTTTTTTTTTCCTTTGAAGTAAGTTTTTTAATTATAAACATAACTGGTAAAACATTGAAATATTTAGTGTTATTGAATGCCAACATAACTATACATTAATAATCAAAAGTAATTGCTAATTTATTTGGAAGTTTGATTGTTGGTATGTGATCGAGATTTAATCAAATAGTTATTAACAAAAATTTTAGTGATGGTCTCTAGATTTAGCAATAAATATAGATCAAGTATATACAAAAGCCTTTTTAAAGATTATTATTGATAAAATACATGAATCTCATTCACATTTTCTTTATAAGTTTGAAAAATTCGAACATAATGGAAGAAATGGAACACTTTTATACTCAAATATTAATGTTTACTGATTCGACTGAAATTGATAAGTTCAAACTAAAAAAGCAAACAAAGTAGGCTACTTAACTTTGTTAAGAGTCTATATCACAGTAAAGCTTTATGAAGTTGTTTCAGTCAAATTTTATTACTTAAAAATAAATTTATAGCGTATTTTATTTTGCATTTTGTTTGGTAGAGTTTAGTCTTTGAAATAAGAGCTACAACTTTAAAATTTTAATATTTGAAACTATATGAATTACAGAACAAGTAAAACTTCGCCGTGAATTGTTTTTTTACCGTCATTTTCTAATAAGTTACATCAGAAAAACTTAATACTTCGAAAGATTATGACTTAAGAGGTTGTTGGAATTTTGTTTCAATTTTGACACTCATAACATGGAAATAATAACGCAACAAAGAAATAAAAAAACAAAACACAAAAATAGAATGTCCAAGTAGTTGACATTTGATGAATAAGATGTGGAGTTGCAACCACTTGCAATTTATATGGCTTGAATTGCCAGCACCACCTATATATTTAAGAACATGCACAAGCTGTTTTAGCAGCAATTAGTAGTAAATTCATTTAATAATAATAATATTTTAACATGAGCTATATAAATAACATTATTTAATTCTTATTATATTAAAAAGAAGATAACATAATTACATGCAAAATAAATTGTGGTTTTATAGGCCACAATTGGTTGCCCTTTTAAAAATATAAAACTAATGTTAGATATATACCAGCCTAAACAAATGCAACAAATTTCAATTTCTAATAAACAAGAAGTCTTAAGATCAAGTCTTATAATATTCATTTCCTCTCATAATTAATTGGACTATTTTGAGTAAATTTTGGAAATGAAAATAATATAGTTGTTAATCACTTACAATATCTCGCTAAAAGTGTTATTCTCTTATAATTTTACTTTCACTGAGTCAAGTATTATAGACATCGTAGGACATACTCGTGCACACTTATAAGAAATTTTTATTTTAAAACCGCTATATCAAAACATTTCATGACTATATTTTAGTTTCAATTTAATTTTGAAACATGTTTGTTAAATGTTTATGTGCAATTTTTATATTTAAGGTACGTATATTTACACCGATAAATGTACGTATGTTACACCGTTAACTGCTATTTCACTGATAAATGTATTTCATGTCCACCAAAAAATATGGGTAAATTCAATATTGTTCAATTATATACACCTTAATTTTGCACCGACTAATGTATATGTATGTAAATTAACCCATAATTATTTATAAAAAACAAACAAACCAACAATATTTTTTTAATGAAAAAATTACATAAGAAATGAAAATGAAGAAATTGACGTCTAGTATTGATTCCTGCCTTACGACATTGAGACATATGTTGCGGTTAAAGTTCAACCTCTAAAGTCATAGACATTGATTCTCCAACAACAAAACATTAAAATATATTAAACATAAACTCTTTTTTTTAGTATTATCAATATTGTCTTGTTTTTTTTTTCACCGCCAAAAAAAAAGAGAACCTTTGACCGGTAAAGAGTAGGTTTATGGAGGAGCATTGTGAATGGGACCCAATTGGAGAAATTGACCTAATCCCAATTCCCAAGTGGCATTGTCCTCAACCTTGGGACTAAGAACAAAAATATTGACCCAAATTAAGGAGAGTTGGTATTTGAGAATCTTGTCATCGTCTATGGCATTAACCCTAAAAACACACACAATTATCACCAATATTATCGTCATCAATGATAGAAAATAGTTTTGGTTTTTAACCGGTTGATCAAACTCAGTCAAATTAGCACAAAATAATGGATTGTTATGGTCAAAATTAAGAAAAAATATTAATTTTCTTAGATTTCATATTATTAGATGAATATGAAAAAAGATGACAAATGTTTGACTTTGTAAAATAAAAATAACATGTTACTTCTTTTTTTTTTTTAAAAGGTTATATGAAGCTGGACAAATTATTAGCAAGAGTTTAAAACAATTAACTGGTTTAGGCTAAGTTGTCACTAAGAACGTGACACCTCATTAAAAAAATAAGGATCCAGTGAATCGCTTTATTTTCACAAATTCATTGAGGTATGAATTAAATTAGATGAAATGTTATTTTCTCATACACTTGACTTAATCTAAGCTAAACAATGTTTAGCTCATATTTATTTTCTTTTATATATATTAAAATGGATATAACTCGACTTGCACCTAATACATTTATTTAATGTTATTTAGTACTACTTGAACATATTTAGTGCAAATTGGATAGAATACCATAACATAGAACATTTCATGACCTTATTGTACAACCTGGACAAGAAAACAAGTTTGACAAGGTGCACAAGTGCCATGACATGGGAGGCTAGGGAGATAAATGATTCTTGAGTGACTCATAAACCATTTCACAGGGAAAACATGAAATACACAGCACCACTATAAACATGAATTCACATTAAAACTACATGAGTACTCAAATAGATAGATTAAGGAAATAAAAACTTACACCAACAACAACAACAACAACAACAACACACACAAATAGCAAAACATGGGAAAACAAGAACAAGTACAAAAGGCCACAAACTCAATCCAAGAAGAGAACCAGCTATGTAGTTGCAAACAATGACAGTCACAGCCATTTCAACATCTTTGTGCTTCCGAAGAGCTTCACAAACCAGTAAGGCTTTCTCGCAAATAACTCGTTCTCCAAGAGTACACCTACCACCAGTCCACCTCCAAATCCTATCAGTATCACCATCCATTCAACTTTATCAAAGATTACTTCTTCTGGATCTTCCAGGTCTCCACTTCCACTCTTTGAGGGATTTAGCGGCGCCAAATTGGGATCTCTGATAAGTCCTGGATTGCCTTCATATGAATTGTTTTGGAAGGTATCAAACTGTCTCCCATGAGGTATAGGCCCTGACAGGTTGTTGAATGACACATTGAAGAATGACAGGTAATTTAGTTGCACTAGTTCTTGAGGAATCTTTCCTGAGAGCTTGTTGTAAGAGAGGTCCAATGATTCGAGTTGATGCAGATTTCCAAAGGATGAGGGAATGCTACCAGTGAAGCTGTTGTTGGCAAGACTGAGTAAATGAAGGCCCTCTAGATTTCCAATGGAAGTTGGAATCTCCCCTTCAAAGTGGTTGTTGGAGAGATCAATGCCTCTGAAGATATTGGAGATCTTTGAGTAAATCATTTCTATGCCTTTGTTGGT
>JAYMSZ010003958.1:0-10004 GCA_036897665.1 Pelargonium citronellum | reverse complement strand
CAAATTTTGAATAATTGAAATGATGAGAAAGTAAGTTCTAACTAGATTAATTAGATTAAAGAAGAAATTAAACGAACGTTTAGTTGTCCAAAGTATGATCAATAGTCATTCCTTATTTTCTCATTTTCCAAAATAAAATATATATATTAATTTAAAATATGCCTATTTTACCCTGCATCAAAACCTCTCCTATACCCAAAAATATATGAAATAGAATAAATTTATAAATCCAAAATTTGCCAATTTCTCTAAATAGTAAATACACAATATTTGACGGTACACAACAAGAGCCACATCACAAATCAATCAACGGTTAAAAACCAAAGACCATGATCTCAATGTCCCCACCATTTCTTCTCGAGTCGGCGGACCGATCCGTAGTGACACGTCATCTATACAGAACTGTACGCGCAACACAGAATCACACTCTGCTCAAACTATTTATCTTATTTAATTCTTTATGCACCCCTCAACTGTTACTTTTTTAAAGAACAACCCCCAAAAAAATTATACAAAAAAATATAATAAAACAATAAGATACAAAACTAACCAATACACATGTTCTTTTTTTTTCTTTTTCTTAACCACATTTAGGTCTACCACACCCATATTGAATAAAGACAAAGACGATAAACATTTTCCTATCAAATTGTAATGCAATTGTATTTCATAAGTTAATAATTGTTTTCGAATTTTTTAGTATTCAACCCACACTTTTTACCCAACTGAATCTCATAGTAAGCAATTAGAATCCTAGTCTGAAAATACTTAAAATCTGACTTACAAATTTGCAAGTTTGAGTCACATAAAATAGACTGATTAGAAAATGTTCTTTTAGAACATGCGGGTGTGATCAACGTGAACCCATGCACTTTGCATGCAAAATACATAACATGAGGAATCCGACCTAAAATCTGATATGTCGCCTCTAAATAAGAAGTGTAACCATTAAAAAACAGGATTAAAGGGTTAAAACTTATATTTTAAAACAATATAAGCCTTAAGGTTGCAAAAAGATTTTTTTATTAATTATTATTATTATTATTATTATTATTCACATATAAATAGCCTGTGATCACTACTTGTACTCGAAACGAGACTAGACCACAGAGCAGAGAGAGAGGCGTAGAGAGTGTGTGAGAGAGAGTTTGATCGGTAGAGGAGTGTTTGTTTCTCGGGAAAATCTTCGGGAAAATTGTGGAAAAAGCGTTGAACGAGTAAGCGGTACTGGACTCTGAGTCTCTCTTCGATGGAGGTTGAACTCGAAGGCCCTGACAGCGATGGGAAGAGAAAGCGCAAGCGATCAGAGAACAAATCGAGGTTTCGTGTTCGTGATCAAGTTGAGGTAACAATGGCGGTTTGATTTTGTTCGCATTTGATTCGATTTCATGTTTTTTTGTTGGTAGGTTTTTTGTGTCTCTGATTTTTTGGGGTTTCAGTATTTTCTATCCGTTTCTGATGATTTTTTTTAGTGTGTTGCTTCTGTTATAATTATTATTGTTGTTGCTGTTAACCATTTACGGATGCTTTGTGTTCTGTTTGACATTCATGCAAGGCTTGTTTTCAATAGGGTATCAAAATTCAATTTGACAATGTGTGTTTATGCTGTGAATTTGTATTTGTGAGGATAAGTGAGTTGAGTCTTAGTTCAATTAAACATTTGAGTAATAAATGTGAAATCTTGTTTTTCTTGTATTTGGTAGAATTTTTTCTTTCTGCTTTTGCTTCTTTTTTGTTGATTGTATTTGTTTTGCTTTTATAAAAAAAAAAATATGTTTATTGCTTTTAGATTAGCTACATTGTGCTATTTTGTTGGTTTTATTATTGTTGTTAGCTATATATGGATGTTTTGTGTTCTGTTTGGCATTCATGCTAGGGTTGTTCTCTACAGGGTAACAAAATTCAAACTTGCAATGTGGGTGTTTATGTTGTGAATATGCATTTTTAGAATAGTTAATTGAACCTTAATTCAATTGAAAATTTGCAGGTTAAGAGTGAAGAGGATGGCTTTCAGGGTTCTTGGCACCCTGGAAAAGTCCTTGCATGTAAACAAGGAGTTCTTCATGTTCGGTATAATAATTTTTTAGTCAAGGTTGGTAGGGGTAGGGGTAGGACTCGGAAACTCACTGAGAAATTTGAAGTTCCGGACTTTGTTGATGGTAGTGGTGATTGTAATTATAGCAGGCTTATAAGGTTTGTACCACCTCGGCTTGAGTTTGAGGAGGGGGCTTTGTCTTATGGTTTGTGTGTGGATGTTTGGCATAATGATATTTGGTGGGAAGGTGTGGTTTTTGATCGCGCGAATGGTTCAAAGCGGAGAGGGATTTTCTTTCCCGATTTGGGTGATGAAATGAATGTTGGAATTAATGCAATGCGGATTACTCAGGATTGGGATGAGGTAACAAAGACTTGGCAGCGCCGGGGGACGTGGGTGTTTCTTCAGTTGATTGAGGAGAATGAGCTCTCAGGATCTCTCCCGGTCTCAGTGAAGCAAATATGGTATGATGTTAGGTTGAAGGAGGGGTTTCAGAAGATCGGGGAGTGGACTTCTACAAATAAAGGTCTCTGGAAGGAGCTAATAACCGAAGTTATTGATGAACACCTTGCTATCCTTTTCAGATTTATTATGGAGCCCATATCGGAAACAGCTAAAGGTGCTCTTGCTATTGACGTTAACACCAATTCTGAAGCAGACGCGGGTTGTCATACTCCCGTAGCTCCTGTCATCAGCAATAACGCCAAGATGGAACCAGGAAAGTGGTATCCTGTTAAAGTTGACATAGTTCCCGGAGCTAAGGCGTGCCCGGAGGCTGTTTCAGGATTTGTTATGGAGCCCATTTCGGAGACAGCTAAATGTGCTCTTGCTACTGATGTTAACACTAATTCTGAAGCAGACCCCGGTTGTCATGCTCCCGTAGCTCCTTTAATCCGCCGTAATGCCAAGATGGAATTGGGAAAGTGGTATCCTGTTACACCCGACCTAGTTCCCAGAGCTAAGGCTTGCCCGGAGGCTGTTTCAGGATGTGCAAGTTTTACAAGGAATAAAAAGATTCTGAATGCATGTAAAATAGATGCGAGGATGCATCTATTATATCTTGGCTGGAAGATTGATCATATGAGGGATAAGGCCAGACGCAATAAGCTCATGACTAGATTTCGTTACACATCGCCTGACGGGGAGTGTTACTATTCCTTGGTACAGGCTTGCCTGGCAGTGAACAACTCGCCCTTGGAGTGTGAAGTTCCTTCTTCAATCACTCAAGATGATCCCAGAAATTTGATTGCTTCACTTGATAATCAGTTATCATTTCCACTTGCTGAACAATTTCAAGAGGCCGAGGACCCCACTTATTGCCTTGAAGATGATTCAAAAAGTTTGATGGCTTCACCTGAAAATCAGTTATCTTTTCCTCTCGATGAACAGTTTCAAGAGACTGAGGACCCTGCTTATTGCCCTGAAGCTGTTGAGGACTATTATCATGCTTATGCATCCCATAGAGGCAGCAAGGAAATGAAGCAAAAGGTGAAGAATCACCTCTTAGCAATGGGGTGGGATTTTCGCCTTGTTAAAAGGATAGGAGTAACAGGTAAGTTGCGTAATATCATGAGCTACTACTCACCAAGTGGTAAGTGCGTTTACTCTCTGCGACAAGCTTGTGGAAGGTGGTTGGATGAAGAAGGTATTATAGGTTCTTCATGTCAATCACAAGATGACTTGCGGCCAGAGGTTCAGCTCTCCAGCCTCCGAGAGTTGAGAACAAGGAAGGTTTCTGGAGCTTCAATCGAAGTAGGAGATGACCCAGATGGTAATTACCCAGCCCTTGTTGGAAGGTCAAGAAAAAGAGTACGGCAGGTGCTGCATCCAAGTTCCTTTCACCACATTCCTCGAACTATACTATCGTGGTTGATAGACAACAGTGTTGTGTTGCCAAGGGTAAAAGTTTACTACCGTAGCAGAAAGGACTTACTTCAACTGGCAGAAGGTCGGATAACTCGTAACGGGATCAAATGTAGATGCTGTCAGGAGGTTTTTACTCCTAGCAACTTTGAAATTCATGCGGGAAATGGCAGCACTTATCATTGTGCATCTGCCAATATATTTCTAAAAGATGGAAGGTCTCTGCTAGATTGCCAAAAGCAAGTGATAGACACCTTAAGCCTCACAAGAGTGAGGAGTGGTAGAGCGAAGGGCACTCGTCATCAGGGAGAAAATGATGATATATGTACTGTTTGCCACTATGGTGGGGATTTAGTCTTGTGTGATAACTGCCCGTCTTCGTTCCATACGAGTTGCCTAGGTTTGAAGGTAGATAATATTTTTGTTTTCGGATTTACCTCTTAACTTTTCAGTTTGTTCTTCTTAATCCTAAACCTAATACATTCCTTTTTTCTTTCTTGTACAGGATGTTCCAGATGGCGATTGGTTCTGCCCATCATGCTGTTGTGGGATATGTTGTCAGCACACTTCCAAAGTGGATACTGCGCATCGGGATGATGATCTTGTCACTTGTTGTCAGTGCGAGCAAAAATGTAGGTTAGCCTTCTATTTTTGTAGATATGCATCTTTTGCACATATAGAATGTATTAAATTTACTTTTGGTTAAATGTTATAGATCACCCTGGATGCACGACACAAAATACAGTCTACTCAGAAAGAAATGCTAAAGATAATTGGTTTTGCAGTAACAAGTGCGGAAAGGTACTTCAGACTCACCATCTTTTATTTGCTTATTTAATTTGAAGTTTACATTGGCTAGTAAATGGTAATACCCCCATAGATTTGGCTCTTATATCCCTTTCCTTTTTATACTTTTATCATTTACTTCACTAGGAACAATTGTTGTTATATAGTGATTGCTATTTGCATCTATTTAAATTGTGTCATAGTACTATATTTCTTCAATAAGTTGTTCACAAATTTATTCGAAATAAATGTAATCTTTTTTCATGTTTAGTAATTCGTATAGCCTATATGATATAGGTTATATATGAATTATGTATGCATGTTGGTATTTATGATCACATCATTTTTGCAGATATTTAATGGTCTTCACGAGCTCACAGGAAAATCAGTTCCAGTGGGTGAGAATTTAACGTGGACATTGTTGAAGCCCAACCAGTTGGATGATGGTGCTCCTGATGCTTGTGTTGAAGCCTCAACACAAATTTACTGCAGGCTCAGTGTTGCACTTGGGGTAATGCATGATTGCTTTGAGCCGGTTAAAGAACCCTACACCAAGAGAGATCTTGTTGAAGATGTTCTTTTCAATAGAGAGTGAGGCCTTCTAATCTTTACAGAACTTATATAAGGAAACTTCACATTGTTCATTTACATAAGTCGTCTTCATGATTTTCATATTTCATTACCATTTCTTTAGTTGTTCAAGGGAATATGTAAAAGGTGACTTTTTATTCTTAGGGCTGTGCATAAACCGGTCCGGACCATATTATTTTTTAAAGTTAAGGCTATTTAAAAAATTCTATACTACTTTTGGCACAATCTTCTCCATAGTTACTCACTTAGTTCACCCATATTCACTTCAATTGTAATTATTTTCATTTCTTCATTAATATTTTATTTTATAAAAAATTCTATTGAATTCAGTCCAAACCTGTCCAGTTCAGGACCTGAAATATTTCGGTCCGGTCTTGGACCAATGCAGATCCCTCATTTTTTGTAGATTGTTTACGTAATAAAATGATTCTGGGTTGATCCTGTCACAAAAAATGTTTGATTTTGCATGCTAATTAATTTTTTATTTTATATATGTTCATACTTCAAACCATATTGAGCTAGACCTTTACTAGTTTTTGGCACATACTAGCTGCTTTATTTGTGGACATTTTGACTTTAGTTTACTAATTTTCCTGCTGTCAATGGACAGATCATTTGAGTTTAAATGAGTTAATGCTATTACTATGGGGTAATTTATTGCTTGTGATTGAGCTTGCACACGTGTCACTATATTATAATAAATGACGTTAAAACTGAGATGTCTTGTATTTACATCATCACACTATCACTTCATTTTTTTATTTACAAGATGTCAAATATCTGCTCCTGTTGGCTAATACCAGCAATTAATGCAGGTGTGATCTAAACCGGTTAAACTTCCGAGGGTTCTATACAGTAGTTTTGGAGAGGAACGATGAAATAATTACTGTGGCTACGATGAGGTAAGTTTTATAGAATCCCTCGTCAAAAGATATTAAGCTTCATTAGAATTCTAATGTTTTTCTTCTTGCCGTGCCAAAAGAGCTATTCCACTTTAGCGTTTTGTTGTATATAATACCCTGAACCGATGTATATATTATTGTTATAGGGTATTTGGAGAAAAGGTGGCAGAAGTACCTCTCGTTGGTACTACGATTCAGCACCGCAGAAAAGGAATGTGCCGCATTTTAATGAATGAGCTTGAAAAGGTTTGTCTCTGTGTGCTATGACTGAGCAGATTGTTTCACTACTTGAAAAAAAATCAGTGTATGTCCTGGTGAAACCAGGATCCTGTGCCGCGGACTGACAAAAAAATAAAGATTTTGTATGGTTGAATTGTTACTAAAGTTTTTTTCCTTGTTAACTTGTGATGAGATCTTCTACAACTTCAGCATGTCTCACCGGATTTTTTTTTTGTGAGTTTTGAATTTTAGAATTAGTCTTTGTATACGCAAGTTCCCTAAATCTTGATTTTCTTCAGAGGCTCGCGGAAGTAGGGGTGGAGAGGCTGATTTTGCCTGCAGTGCCTAGTGTTCTCAACACATGGACTACTTCATTTGGGTTTTCACAGATGGGAAAGTCTGAGAGATTACAGTTTTTGGGCTGTACTTTCCTGGATTTCCCAGATACTGTATTGTGCCAGAAACTTTTAAAAAATAACACTTCTCCAGAATCAAGCCTGTCAGGAGGTATATTTGTTTTAGCTTTAGTTTAACTGTAAAAAAGGTAATTATGCCAATTATTTTACTAACTGGAATGAACTCTCCTGTTTTTCAACTATAACAGGGATGAGCCCAAAAATCCATGCTGATGTGAATGGAAATTACGATTCCAATGACTTTGATGGGTCCAGTGCTGTCTCTGAAGTATTCCAAGCAGAACATATGGAGGAGAGTGTAACTGAGAACCCAGGACTTGAGGAGTATGTCTCGTTTCCTTTTGTATATTTAAATGAACAAGTAAGAGATATCTATAATAGAAAAAAGTAACAAACCCGTAAGAAATGGTTAAAGTGATGACAAATTGAAGTTGTTTCCATAATGAATGAGTTTTACCCTTCAATTATTTATTTGAGTAGTAGTCCTTGCTTGATGCGCCCTTAGTAGTGAACATTCATTGCAAAATAGAATGCTTCTCCGATGCCCTCTTTGACTCTGAATTTTTTTTTAATCTCATTCTTGTCCACATATTCTCGATATGCACATACTGATTATGTTACTGATCTTTGTGATTTCTAACAGGATCAAGGAAGCCAAAGGCGATACTGGAAATCCTACCCAAGTTCATCTTCCTGTTGTGGTAATTGCTCGACACACGAGAACCATTAATGAACATCCCATTTCATTTACTTCAGTCCGTTATTTGCTTTTCAATCTGCTGACCTCTTTCTCTGACCCTGTTTGTTGTTTCTTTTCCGCAGCCAGAAAAAGGAAATGGCTTTCTCAAGAGCTACAAGCGAAGGAGGAAATCGGCAAGGTTGAGTTGATTGGGTCTTCAGCAACTCTGTTCTCTTTGTGATGATTGGGACTTCAGCAACTCAGTTCCTTTTGTGATGATTGGGACTTCAGCAACTCAGTTCCCTTTGTACAGCTAAGCCCGATTAGACGTTCCAGCGCACCAACTGCACCCGAATGTCAAGTTTTGCCTCAACCTGTATGTACTCTTCTCTTATCCGTATCGATATAGTAGTTTACATGATCTCAGAAGAATATGATAGTATGTACATAGTTGGTAGGAGGAGATGGTGGAGTAATATATAAGATAAGGGCTCATTTTGAAAGGCGTAGTATGGCTGGGAGTCCAAAAATGATTTCGGATGTGTTCTTTTTTGTGAAATCAAAGATTCGTTATTTTGATAGTTGTTATAAACAAGGATGATAGAAATCCCGGAGACTGGTTGATGACTATGTTGAATAATGATCAGGTAGCTTGTTTCAGTCCTTATGGTAAGAAATTGTTTCACGAATCCTTTAGATCAACCCAGAGCTGGCATTTGGACCCACCACAATTTTGCGTGTTTGGGTTTCATAAAAATAGACCCCTTTAACTTGTGGGTCGGGTTTGCCTTTAAAAAATTGCGGGACGTTATGTATGCGAAAACCCTTTGAGTTGGGGTCGGGTTAGGCCTTTTCAACCCTAAACCAAAAAACCCGACTTGAAATCCGAAAGGCCTTGCATGGTGTTTATCATATGTGGTGTGATTGGTTGAGACTTATTGAGTTTCATGTTTTGGGCAAGACTAAGCCTCTGCAGACAGAGAAAGAGACACCACCATGTGGAAATGTGGAGGTGGAGGGGTCAGAATCAATGAGAATGCTCTAAAGAGCTTCATAAGTAGGTACCCAAATTTGTTTTTGCCTTTTCTTATGCAGTGAACATTGCGTTAGTTCGAGTAAAAAACAGTTCTGTAATTAGGAGAGTTGTGATGCCACATAACTAGAGTTAATTCATATTACAGGTTGGATTTTTTCGGGTTCGAGTTGAAAAGGCCCAACTTAATCCACAAGAGGTGCGGGGTTATGTGGATTGCGGGTTTGTCGCGGATGAATTTGGGTTGGCTGATCCAATCCACACATCTTTCACGACAAACCCGACCCAGCCCATAAATAACTGGGGATATATGTGACACAAATCCGCAAAAATGTGGTTCGAATTTTGGGTGCTAGCTAGTTCAAGTTCAAATTGTCAACTCTATAGTCTGTATTCAACCCACACTTCATAATGACTTGAGGTAAAATATGAATGCTAGTAGTCTTTTGAATCATCATGTACGATGATCGGTTCTAGGATGTCCAATCCAAACCCACAAAACTGCGAGTAGAGTTTCGGGTGTCTAGTTCAAGTCTAAATTGTCAAATTTGTATACATAAGATTCGAAGTTTTGGGTTGGATTTGCCTTGGAAAATACTTAATCTCAATGAGATTCACACATCTTCCACACGATATAACTAAACAAACTATAGGGCGATTTATGGGACACATGTAGAGACTCGTACTCATTTTTGGTTGGAGCTCTACGGCCTGAGCGTGTTGGTTACAATTGGGTAGGGTGGCAGCGAGCAGGTCGGTGGGGGAGTGGTTTGAGGCCTGATTCATGCCGGGAATGGGGAGGTAGTGGTGGCGGGCTTCTACATTGCATGGATCTTGTGGTTATTCTGGACTGACCTAGTGTGGAATGGTCGTCACACTTTGGGTGACTAAGCAGATGAGAGAAGGGTGGCGCCAAGCTCGTCAATTTGCCTGAATCGGGCACGACTATTTCTTCGGCAGCCCCAGCTGTGAACGACCAGGCAGGTCCAGTGCCCCAGTGAGGTGGGTTAGGCGGCCTCGAGGTCAGCTCAAAATGAACACAGATGCAATGATTTTCCCAGACGTGGCCCGTTACGGCATATGGTGGATCGTCAGACCCCGGTAAGTGAGGTGCTGTGGTGAAGGTAGGAGGTCGTGGGATGGTCAGCTTCCGGTGTAGAAAGTGGAAGCTTTGGCCGTGAGGGAGACTGTCGCGTGGGCTAGAGATAGGGGTTGGCACGATTTAATTGTCGAGACGGATGCCCAAGTTGTGGTGATTGCAGCGTAGGCGGAAGTGGGGGAGAAATCTGGTGCCTTCGGCTTGATTTTGGATGATATTCGCCAGATGAAGAATGATTTTATTAGTGTTGAGTTTCATTATGTAGACCGGTCTGCGAACCGTGTTGCCCGTGTTTTAGCTAAGTCCTCCAAACATTTGTCAAATTTATCAGCTTGGGTGGATCTTGCGGCTCCCCAAGTGGGCTCAAATTTTTTGGCTTTT
>JAYMSZ010003957.1:0-10004 GCA_036897665.1 Pelargonium citronellum | reverse complement strand
ACATGAGAAAATACATATAAATAGAATACATGTGTGAATCATCCTCCTAAAAATTAATGTTTATTGTTTATTGTTTATTGTTTACTAGTTCAGACTCCAAATATTGGACCAATGCCAAGAACCGGTTGGCTCACTGGTTGGAATGTCGGATAGCATATTTTGAATGTTTGTTGGTGATATTGCTCACCCTATGGTCTGGCCCAAAACAAGCCTAATGAAAAATAGAGACCCAATATGAGATGTTTGCTAAAGTAGTGTCAAGGCCCAATAGTAAAATATAAGTATAATTTGGTTTTAGTTTAATGACTTTTATTCTATTTAAAATTAATTTTTCCTAGGTTGTGCATGTTTCTCTCGAACTGATGAAAAAAATTATATCGTCTTTATTAGCATTCGATTTGAAGTTTTAAATTATTAACTTTTTGTATTAAAAAATTTGTAGTGTGTATATATTTTTTGTATTTATGAATGGTTTGAATATGAGATTTAAACAATAATGCACAAGTGATCTTTTGCTAATAAGGATATTGAGATCGAACGTAACCATCGAATCAAACGTCATAAACACTTATATGAGAAAACGCATGCAATAATCTCACATGAACAAATATGCCTCCTTATTATATAAATGTGCATATATATTAAATTCTTTTCTGAATATAATATCTAAAAAATAATTTGCACTTAACTATTTGAATTCAAATTTACGGGTATAAAAATTCAATCCAAATAGTTTTCAAAATATTTTCCATTAAATTTTGAAATGTAAATTATCAACTCTCACGTGAATCGACACAAACAAAACAAAGCCGTAGCGTCAACAATATTATGTACCATCTTTTCCGTCCGTTATTTGTTTTCTTGTTTCCTAGTCTGTGAGGTTGTTGACCTATAAACAAATAAATCAAAAGTAGCATTTCGATCTTCTCATACATGATACATCCCATCCCCATGGCCTATAAACTCTCGATCGATATTCATATATGTGGTCATGAGTTCGTAAATCATCTAGCAGCCAAACATACATATAAACATACAACAATCACATTTGGAATATTATACGTAACCTAAATATATACTTGTATATTCCATAACAAAACTAAAAACATGGACCGAAAATCAAATACTCCATAGACTCAAGTCCGTAGCATCCTCTACTTGATCACTCCAATTAAACCCATATTTCAAAGCTGGTGGTGTCAAAATCAAACCCTCAGCCAAACCGTCCAGCAACTCCGGCATGTTAAAAAGCTCCTCCTCGTCCACCACCACCATTTTCATTTCATGAACCTTCTCTTTCTTGATTTCCCGATCATCATCAAAACCTCTCTCCGCAGCCTCCAGAGCAGCGATTTGTATGTCCCTAATCGACGTTGATCGGGCTCGCGGAATCTCACGCGCCGACTCCGGGAAGTTGAGCGGAGCCGACTCTCCCCGGAGAGCTAGGGCTGCGACGTCGTGTGCCCTAGCCGCCATTTCCGGCATCGAGAATGTTCCGAGCCATATCCGCGACTTCCGGTTCGGTTGCCGGACCTCGCACACCCATTTTCCGTTCCGCCGCCGCACGCCACGGTATATGGGGTGGCGCGTCTCCTGAAACTTTTTCCGGCCGGCCTTTCGCTTGCCATTTGTACAGCTGGTTTGAGCTGGCCTTACCGGTGAACTTGAAGATGACACTGACGACATGTCCTCTGTATAATATTTTTTTTATAAACAAATATAATAATCGAAACTAGAATATGAGATCTCAAGAAAAACAAGCGTCTTTAGCTACTTGCCTGGTTGATCGCGTTTGTATAGTGTTCTATGTGAAGAAACTAGAAAGATTGGTATTTTGGTTTGTTTCTTGAGTTTGGAGCTAACCCTAGGATTCAAGATATGGAGGATTGGTGTTTGGTACGTGATTTATAGAATAATCTATGATGAGAAATGCATTTCAAACGTGTGGTTTTATTTGAAATTAATAAAATATACCACGTGGAAATGCATGCTCGGTGACCACGTGGAAACAGAAACATTAATTAATACTTTTCGTTTTTAATCAGCAATAATAAAGTGTTTTTCCCTTGCTAATTGTTGATTAAGGACCGGGTTCAGATAATATCAACATTTAATGATGACCTTAATTAACTTCGATTTTATTCATTTTCAGGGAAAGATCCACAAAAAATTATGAATTTGCAATAACAATTAGTTTCATCATCTTCCTATTATCTTCTCTTCCCGACAAATTCATATTCAAAATCAGTATTTTTATAAGTCATCACAATCATATAAATTCAATAACTATTGAAATTAAAAACAAAATTTAATTACATCATCATGAACAATTGGACAACTCTACCTAGGGTTATGTGAGTGTAGTTGCCATCACAAATTCTTTTAATTTAATTAGTAAATACACTAAAAAAATTAGAATTTCATCTTTGTCACGCCAAAGTTTGAAAATTACAAAAATAAAATTCAACCATGAAACATAAGATGACACAAAACTTTTGAGAGATTTGCAATGAAAGGCAATTGAAAAGGCAATTTCTATTTTCGTGTGGGTGCAATGAATTAGAAATTGTCACAATTTGTAGCTGGTCTAATTGAAAAATCATTTGTCCTTCCACTAATATTGACATTTTAAAAGACCAAGTATATTACATAGAACATTAAACCGCAAGTAGTTGTATAATTTTTTTCCTAGGATGCTGAAAAATGAAGGAAATATGTAAATCATTTCAAATAAAAACACCAGACCCTACAATAAAGAGCTAACTACATTAAATACAGATTCTTGATTTTTTACTGGTCAGAACAGACAAAATAAGTTTAATACTACGAGTAACTAACACATGTAAATGTAAATATATTTGGCACTTAAATATTTGTTAATTATACCAATTTAAGATCTGAGATGAATGAAACATATGGGTCAGTGATTAGTGATTACATTTATCTTAATAGTTTATATCAGAACGTTAAATTCTCATTTGTAAAGTGATCTGCGAATGGAGTTGTTTATGCCCTAGCACGGACATCTCGTTTTATGTCTGGTCGTATGTTTCAGTTTATGTCGTATTGACTGACGGTCATTATCCAATGTATGTTGGTTGATTTGAATCATTAATATATCGGTATGTTTCCTTCGGGAAAAAAAATATATATATATATATATACATGCAATTATACAATGCAAATTTAAGGTATTTATAGGAAGAGAGAGTGTTTGTGGACCCTAAATGGAACAGGAGAATCAGATTCAAGATTTATAATTGGACAATGTTTAAATTGGGGGTCCAAAAAAGGTCGGTTGAAGACATGCATAAGATTGACCAAAAATGCCTGCATATATATATAAAGCTCTCTTTTGGCAATATACAGAACAACAACATGAAACTCAACTTGATGTATACTTCCTGGCTCGTCAAACTCAAGTAGGTGAACCATAAAATCGTCCAATACAATTTACTATTAACATGTGGTTTAAATCGTTTGTTCTTTTTCAGATTTCATATTTTTTTAAAAAAAAATTCATGTTTGAGTCTTGGATAGTGCACTACTACACTTGCAGGTGAAAGAACAATAAAAAAAATTTAAAAGTTAACTTTATACATATCTCAACATGAACAAAATGGTCACAAGTAAATTTCAGCAAGTTCTTTACAAATAATATAAAAAAAATTCCAGCAAGTAAAATATATCCCACTTACATATGTTTGTGCTCTTTATGAGTAATTCTTTGACTTTAATAGTAATGTCAACAAGATCTCGTTATCTCAATTAGGTAATGACAGTAATGCTTAAGGAAATCACATTACATGTTGTTCATGTGTTCGACATAACCTACTCCACTTATATATAAAGTGTCCTTATTAGTCGTTCTTTGAGTTCGCACAATAAAAGGTCATTCAGATTTGTGAAGACATGGTGCATGCAATATATTGATAATATTCGTTCATCACCGTACAATATAGGGTTAGATCACAAATATAAATCCTAATTACAATTAGCAATTCGGTGAGCTTTATTAGCCTAATTTGATGTACAAAACCATCGGTAAAGGTTTTATGTATAAGATCTCGGAAAGGACCACTTCGCTAACGAAAATCGATATATAAATCTTGAAAATATTTAGATAGGCCATAGGAGGTAATAACGGTATTAGTTTTGTTCTGTCTCGATGTGAAATATATGGTTTATACTTTATACTGTTCACTTTCTTCAAGTTGAATGACTTGAATAAATTTGGTAGGGATTGAACTAGAAGTCATGTGGTAATTGTTTTTTGGAATATTAGACTTCAAATTATAATTCTACTTATTGTATTTTTATATTATTTCAATTTTTAGACACCATAGATATGTGGAACATTTGTTATACTCCTTCCTTCTCAAAATGAATGTAATGTTTCTATTTTTTGCAAAAGTTAAGGATTATCAGATAATTTAATGTGTTTTCAATATTACCCTCACTTTTCCATCTACACCCCATGTGTAGTTCATGTAATGCGTAAGTGATAAGGATAATATGAAAAAAAACAATAATAAAATAACCTAAAAATAGAAATAAGACATTCATTTTGATTATTGCTTTCAAGCATAGGCCTAAAGCCATACTTTCCAAACAATGTCTAAGGCTATTTGGAAAACAGTAACTAGTGAGCTAAATCCAATTATACATTTGGGCCAATAAAATTGGGCCTAAAGAAACATTTATTCGTTGGGCCGAGCATTTAAAGCCCAATAAAAGAATCTCCATCCCTTTTCATTTTTGAGTCATTGCTGATTTCTGAGGCCCAAACAGATTAGTTTAGTAGCTAGATACTGAAATGTTCCTACTTTTTATATTTTTAAATTTATATTAACCTACTCATTTTCCTTACATAACCCCATGTTTTATTTTCCTCGGTGGAGTCTAGGAACATATATTTTAAAATAAAATTACGATTTGACATCGGTCAAAAGACCAAATACATGAAGTAACTCAATAATAATACGATCACCGCTTATCACAATTCAATAGTTACGTGTTAATATGAATTTTGGTGAACCGGAACTAGTCTAAATCCACATAGACCCAAACTCCAAGTTAGATACCACGAGTACGGAGAGCCAAGAATATACATAATTTTCAAATGCTTAGACATGGTATTGGTACTAAAATTGATTAGGTCACATTATTATCAATCATGTAATAGTAATTATTATATTTTAATCATAACTTACTTGGTATACTTCATCATATATACATAGTATGATTAAATTGTTCAAGCAAACCATTCCTTAACTAGGGTTTATGATATAACTCTACTCTCTCTTTTTCTATGAAAGAATTGCATCCAAAGTCATATCAACAATTAAATCATGTCTTATCTTTGACAAGAACTATGGAATTGACATTTGACCCACACTTGTAGGAAAAAGCAACTTAGAATTGACTTAACCATGCATAATTATCAACTCATATCTCCCATATTGTACTTTACTTTACTTTGTTCTTTTCTCCATGTGAAAGAAGATGCTTCACACCAAGAAAACACAGAAAAAATTATGTCACTTTCTTAACTAATAATCCTTAATTAATTTCATTATTGTAGTATATGATTACTCTAATAAAGGCATGTCACATCATATAACTAAACTATTTGGCCTTTCACATTAGTTAAAGAAAATGTATTAATGCATGTGTCTTAAATACGTTTTTTTGTTTTCAAAACACTTGCGGATATCTATTTGTAAATGGTAACATCAATCTCGAAATAGTTGCAAACAACAATATAAAAATATTTATACATAAAGGATTCATGACACTCATCAGTTCTACTTGCTTGCGTAAGTCGATCTTGAGTGAATTTTTAGAGTGCTTATAGTAAATAGTAAGTAGAACATGTGTATTTCTCATTTCTCTTATTTATATATTCATATAGAGTAGTTGTACCACAAAACTTTATAAATTTGTATCATCCGCTAACCTAAGTACCTTTGGGATTAAAGGTAGTTAAGTATAAAAAATCAGAAATCATATGCAATAAATAAATGCTAGTATTTAAAAATAAATTATTGAAAGACCCAAAATTCGTTGAATAATAAAGAAGTTGTCAGACGGCTACAATCCAATTTGCATGCATAAAACATTAAAATTGGTCCAAATTATGATAATATTTTTAAATGTATCTTTCGAGTTGTTGGATAATTATGGGTTTGAAGACTATGATCTATAATAAATTAACAAAATATTCCGCATAATACAAAAGTGTTTATTTTGAATGAGCTCATGATTCTTGAAACGGTAGGCTACCAATAATTAATGGTAAGTGCTTGTTTGTTAACACTATTATACCTTAAAGAATGTTCACATAAGCAAAATTGAAAGAACTTAATAGATTGTTTGGTAAAAATCATAAAAGAATCAAGTTCATGCATTGATCTCTGTAGGAGTACAATGTCTCATATAAAACTTTTAGGCTCACTTAAGGATGAGAGGATCTGAATATGCAAAATTATTCTAATAAAACGCATATTAGGTCGTAGTGATTTGTCGATAAACACGACCGATTTTGTTGTGTTATACTAAACTTCTAGATGTTTTTTCTGCATATGAGATCGACTTGATTTGTCGATGGTGTAAACTATATTGTCTGTTATAGTAATTTAAATTACTCAGTAAATGCATATGTTGTTTCTACATTATTACACTTTTTTTTTTTTACCTGAACATGCTAAGAAACGGAACTCAAATTTTGATAACTCCTCCTTATTATAACCCGTTACAGTTCCAACTTCCAACCACCAGTAGTGTTATCAAATAAGGTCTAAATGTTAGATGGGAAGTTCCATCACAATGCTTAGATGCCAGCAAGTAGCTTGCAAAAACATCACAAATGGTGACCTTATGAGCTATCATCCATATTGTCCTTTCTGGAAAAGCACAACAGCTTCATGATCATCAACCAAACCTGACCAATCGAATTTAGATAGCTTGTTGAGAGAGAAAAGCTAAAGAACAATGCAAGAAAAGAACAAGAATATAAATGCCTTTTGCCAATACCCATCTCCACAACAAGAACAAATACTATAGATGAAGTTGCTATCAAATGTGTCTTTTCTTGAGAAGGACTTGAGGAAATATATATATATTCCTCATTTTATTTCCTATCAAAGCAAAGATATTGATTTTGCTTTTTTGTTCACGTTCTTTCATTCATGGTAAAATTAATTATATTGCATAGATTTGGTATCTTATCGATAGGAAAACTAACAAAAAAAAAAGTGGATGGTTGCAAATTGAGAGTAACTATACGTCATGAAAGAGTTATTATTATACCACCAAAAAAAAAAGAGTTATTATTATTATTATTAAATGTTGAAAAATAGACAATTGTATGGATGTGTTTAGGTCTCTTCTTCTAATAAGTAGTGACATATTTAGTAAATGATTAGTAGTGTTGGTGTAGTGGTTAGAGATCATCTGGGTGTTTGGTTGGGAGGTTACTACCGGAAATTGGGTTTTGGTACTATGTTTTTGGCAAAGCCTTGGGGCATTTTCAATGGTGTAAATCAAGAAATGAGATTGCATTGCAACAACATTATTTCGAAAATGGATTTTATTTCTGTTGTCTTCCGACGAATGTTGCATGATATGTTGCGCGACATTGAAATTCTAATAGTCAAGCATATAGAGCGGGGATGATTCATCAATACATAGGTTCTCACACGAGTAGAATCCACAATGATAATGACTCGATAATGAGAAAATTAGCATGTTTAGCGCTTATGTACTATTGCACGGTTTGACCCAGTTTCAGCCCCTTTGGCTTCAAGACTGTATTTTCATCTTGTGTTCAAATTTGTGGTATTTAAAACTTTCTTAGAGTCACTACAATTATAATTTCACATTAATCAAACACAAGAAAATTGTCACATATCATCAATCAGTTAAATTGTAAAATTTTCAATATGAATATAAACTGTACGTACATTGAAACACCGTATTTATTTTCTTGACCTAAGTAAATTTCAGTCTAACACATTTTTGGGTGAAGTTCTACTATTATTCATTTTAGTGGGTTCTCTCCATGAACAATTTGGGCCACATTTGGTCAACTACTCATCCATTTGAGTTGATCAAATATGTCATATTTGTTTGTCATCATACTAACCAACACATGATCAATGAGGTAGCTAGCTAGGAAAATTGTAAATGTTATGTCCCATTAAGCAAAGGAAATCAACATACACCTCCCCCTACTACATACATACATGATGGTGATGATACATATATAATATCATCCTAACATCTAACCCAGATCCTCCATATATAGTCTAGGATCATCCTCCTACTAATTAGTCAGACTATACTCCTTAATTTAAAATTAAATTAAAAAATAATATACTAAAAAAAAGAACCAAAATTCCTGAGAACTCTTCTTGCAATCACAAAACTAGCTCCACAGTTCCTCAACCAAGAGTCCAAAAATGGCAAGCTCAATCTCAGCTGCTGTGTCTTCCACTTGTTCTTGATTTTTATTCCACAAACCAAACTCTCTCCTGAAATCTTGCTCCACCATCATGTCTATGGTGTTGGACTCCACATCTTTCCATGATTCAAGCCTGTTCAGCACCTTCTTCATCACTTCTTGGTCGTCCGATTCAGTTTCTTGCTTATCTTCCTCGGCCATGAGGTCCGAAACAAGAAGCCTCATGTACTTTGGGATTTGCCAATCTTGATGGAAGCTTGTTCTGTCAAATTCTTGATCCTCACTAGTTTCTGAGTCTAGCTCTTCTTGATCTTCTTGGTCATCTTCTTCGTCGTTTTCGAGCATTCTCTTCTCGAGCTCGATAGGATCCAACTCTGCCAGTTTCTCGAATCTCCGAAGCTTTTGCAGTAGCTGCTGCTTCGCTCCTGTAAATAAAAAACCAGATATAACGTTAAAATCATTTACAATATACAAACAAGAAAATGTTCAAGAAAACACTAGGGTTTGTAATGAAACAGAACTTACTCTGTACAATGGCGTAGCTGCCTTCGATATCGAAACTGTCGTTGTGTTCTTCGTCTTCTTCATCGTCTTCAAATGGAGCGTCCAGTACAGAAACAGGACTGCATTGCTCCTTCTCCTCTTCTTCTTCTTCTTCTCCACCAGCTTGTAGTTTCTTCAAGCTCTCCACATCATACTTCTCTTTATCCTAACAACATTCACAACAATTTCAATTAGTTTAACTGTAATCAATGCTTGACAATACATGTAAAACACGACATGATTAGTTATCATGTTACACGGTAATACAGGATTTTGAAAGCTTAACACGAATACGCCACACAATTACTGAATATGCAGATATCTCCGACTCGATTACTCATCGTGTGTGTCGTGTCATAACACGAATTACCCATTATTACATGTTAGGCAAAACATCAAATCAAAATTAAAAGTCAGATTAAATAGAAACAAAAAAGTACTGTAATAAATGTGTTTATGTGATATGGGCAATGGGGGGCCTGAGATTGATAATTGGGTTGGTATCTGTTGACTTTTTCCAAGAGATTAAAATTAAGAGTAAATGTTTGTGAATTGGTAGAGAGAAGCCAGAAGGGGATGTCGGAGATTGTATCATCTGATCCAACAGAAAAAACAAGATCATTTTTTGTCCTTTTTCAGGTTAAATTATTTTACTTCGACAACTACACTACGAGGTGGTCTTAAAAACCCAGATTTTAATGCCAGAAACAAAGTACAGCAATTTAGTAAATACACCAAAGCTTGTGGTCGTGGTGGTGTTCGAATACAAAACAATTAGCTGACACATGTGACCCTGGGAGTTTGTCTATTTATGTCAGTCCAAAGGTATATTCACGGGGGCATTTTCGTCATTTTACATGAATATTAAACAAAAATGAATTAATTTATTAATTACTAATGACAAGAAAGCTTTCAAAAAAAAAAGAAAGCTAGGATAAAAAAACAAACCTCTGTTTTGTTGCGACGAGGCGACGCCGCCGGCGAGAGGAACTCCGGC
>JAYMSZ010003956.1:0-10005 GCA_036897665.1 Pelargonium citronellum | reverse complement strand
AGGGAGTGGGTACAGATGAACTCTGAGCAGAGAGGTTCAAGCCGTGACGGTAGGGGAGAACAAGCAACTGAAGTTGGTGGTCACATTGGGCGAGTCCTTGATGGATCGGTAGTCAACCAGAATGGAGACTGGAGTGAGCATATCCGGAGGGGAAATCGTAAGTTATGTGGAAGACAGGTTCTACTTGATATGCTGAATAAGGCTGAACAGCAAAGGCGAATGGAGCTGCAAGGCTTGATGATGCTTCGGGCAGTATCACAGTTTGCTCATCGCAATCGTATTCAGGTTATTTGCTGCGAAAGATTTATTGTTGACCTTGATAAGTTTTTTTCTCCTTTTGCTATTATATATCGTTGTCCATCATAAAAATGACATGAGATGCACATACAATTTTCACTAGTGAATGAATGAAAAATTGTATGATCTCATCACTAACGAAAATGTTGAGAATATCTGGTCTGCTTGCTTCAAGTTCAGGCATATATGTTGTGGGCAGATGTGAAGTTCCTCCTATGAATTTGAGTTGATTTTGAACAACTTTTTCCCTGTTTGCAGAGTGATAACAGGTCGATATTTAGAAAACCAACACATTTTACACACTCATCTTGGCGTCTAGGACTTTTTTTTCTTTTCATTTTTACCCAACCTATTGATATCCAGTACGTAATCATTGTGAATTTTTGATCTATAAGCATGAAATGCTATTAACTTTTCAATGTGGTATTAATGTCATGTGCTTGATAATGTTAGTCCTTTTTTTTTTTTTCATTTTTTCTACATTCTGCAGTCATTACTTCGTGGGAGATTCCTGCGAAATGATAGAATTATTGAGGACAAGAGACCCAGCTGCATGGCGGCAAGTGAATTAGGCTTATTGAGACAAAGGCATACAGTATCAGGTCTTAGGTATTTTTGCTCTCTATGTCATTTCCACTATGAGCATTCTCATCTTCAATATCAGAATGAGCTTTTCCTGCATTATTATCTTTTTGAAGTACTATGTTTTGCCTTAACTTTGTTCTTTGTAGTACAGGGTATTTGTATTAGTTGATTTTCGTGTGTTTACTTTTGTGTCTTCTACTTTTTACCTTCTGGAAATAACAATATAGAAATAATTCTTTCAAGCAGGGAAGGATTTTCCAAATTGGACCATTCTGCTAGTGCTCAAGTGAGCAGCAACTGTTCTGATACATTGTCTAACAGTGACATCAGATATAACAGAATTGATCAAAATGAAGCAAACAATGCCCTCGAGGTACTCAACGAATTTCGTGAACCTTCTGAGCCTGATAACCATGAAAGCAATAGTTGTGGCTTAACCGATGGTAGAAGTGATCTGGAAGGTGGTAACTATGTTCAAGACATAAGTTGGCAGGAATCTCATACTCATGTAAGGGAGTGGCAGGAAGAAGATTCAGTCGATGGGACAAGAGATTGGCTACCTCCACCCAGTGTTCAATTTGTTGAAAGAAGTGATAATACTAGACAAAACTTGGATGGAAACTGGCAGGAAACATCTAGTATTGTCTGGTCAGAAGAAACGTTGCAAAATCAAGACAGAGAAAATAGTCATCCTCCGGAAACTGGCCAAGAACCGTATGAACAAATTGAGCCAACTGATTGGCTACCTTCGGCCAGTATTGAATTTGTTGAAAGGAATGATGATACTAGACAACATAGTCATCTGCGAGAAGCTGGCCGAGTAATTTACGAACGATCTGAGCCAGTCAGTGATGTCAACACTGTCAATGGTCATACAGACAATGTAGAAGGAACTACAATGGGAGACGTGAACTGGCAAGAATTTGGTGCTCAAGCAGAAGAGCAGGAAGAACAAGTTGTGGAAAATGAAGAATCCGACTGGCATGGAGCAGGTATTGAATATAATGAATGGAGAAATGGTGTTGGAGACAATATGGATGCAAATCAGCAGGAGGGGACTGGCAATGAATGGTCCCAGCAGTTGTTGGCTAGTGAAGACAGAGAAGACGCGTATATGCAAGAAGTGCCTGAAGTGTGGCATGAGGATGGTAGCTTTCAGGAGGCTGTGCAAAGTTGGTTACAAGGACCTTCTGATCAGCAGGCTGTTCCAGTTGGAAGGGTTGATGCCTTGTATTTTACCGAGGACGATAATGCCAGTAGTACAGAACTCAGGGAACTCCTAAGCAGGTAGTACTTTAGTTACTGAATAGCAGTGGCTCATTTACCAAGTTCTTTCATAAGATCCAGATGTTCATGGATTTTTTTTCTCATGTTGCAGGAGGCGCGTCTCTAGTCTTCTTCATAGTGGTTTCCGCGAGAGTCTTGACCATTTGATACAATCATACGTGGAAAGGCAAAGTCGAGGTCCCGTTGATTGGGAGCTGCACGAAACATTGCCTACTCCATCAGGAGAACGAGATTCGGAGCAGCAGAGAAGGGACCAGACCGACGCTGATGGTGTTGCTACTGGAAATTCTTCACTTGCTCTACCTTCAACGATGATGCTCCCTGTTCAATCTATCTGGGACAATGATTCACATAATGATAACTGGCAGCAGCATGACGTGCATCATCGCTTGGGAATTGTGGGTCCCTTATATACTCTAACTCGCCTCTTCAAACATTATATCTATTTTTTAATACGAGTAACTTCGGTAAATTTGATCCATCCTGTATGTATTGATCTTTTGAGAGTAATTCTTTTAGTTTAGCATCAAATAGCTTTTCATTTTAGTTAAATACTTTTCAAATAAAAATAAATATGTCGTATGTAATGTCTATGCTTTTGTCCTTGTTGAGAAATATCTGGAATTCGGGCTACCCTATGTCTCCAACTTATTTTTAGTGGAAATTTTTTAAAACTCATGTCATTTTTCTAAATATTGAACTATGTTGCTCATTTTGTGCAGGAGTGGGATATCATTAATGATCTGAGAATTGACATGGCTAGACTACAGCAGAGGATGAATAATATGCAAAGGATGCTAGAGGCCTGCATGGATATGCAGCTTGAGTTGCAACGCTGCATAAGACAAGAAGTTTCAGCAGCTCTGAATCGGTCTTCTAGTTCACCAGGTTTGTGTACTTTCACTTGATATTGTGATAAACTTATGATCTATTCTGTCTGCTGAAGGTAGGGGATGGGTTTGGTTTAAGTGATCAACTTAAACTCTGACCGGACTCAATATTAATTAAATAGTATACACCTGGATATTATGAGATAACAGTCACCGTATCAATGACAAAATAACAATAAAATTAACTCAGTTTTATGTACAACTTCCTTGTAAATTAAGGCAGCATCAGCATAACTATTTCCATGTGGAAGTTTTTTTTCCCTAATGTGCTGTGCACATCTAACAGTGAACTACTAATTTGCTGTTGAAGCTAGATTTATACATGATAAACAATGATATGTTGTTGAGGGCCACATGGCCTCTTCTTACTCTTCCGCTTCTTTTTCCAAGTTGACCAGAGTTACGTTCTGTTGGTTGTTTTAATGCCATAAAATTTCCTCATTGAACTGGCAGTTTGAAGCTCCTATCATTTGTTGTCTGTAGAGGCGTGTATGGATGGTTTTCCTGAGGATGGGTCTAAATGGGATTACGTGAGGAAGGGGATTTGCTGTATGTGTTGCGAAAGCAATATCGACTCTTTATTGTACAGGTATGCAATCGCAAGTTGATATCATCTTGTGACCTGCTTTCCACTTCCTTATTGTACTGCTTCTTTTTCCTCAGATGTGGACATATGTGTGCATGTTCAAAATGCGCAAATGGCTTGGTACAAACTGGAGGGAAGTGTCCAATGTGTCTGGCACCAGTAGTTGAGGTGATCCGTGCTTATTCTATCTTGTAATTGTGACAAACAACGAAAAAGAAAGAACAAAGCTTGCTTGACGTACAAGATATTGGATTCTGTTCAGTTTTTTTGCTCCTGTCCCCTACAGGTACCTTGATTTTCGATTTTTTTCTGTGTTCTTGGCATGATTTTCAATACACATATTGAAAGTATGATTGTAAGTAACATTTGACTTATTTGACGGATTTTCTGATCTGAATAAAAGTTTCCGTGTGAAAGAAAAGTTTGTACTGTTTGAAAGAATTCTGTAAATGTAGTAGAAATAACTTATAATGGATCCATCCACAAGGATTGAGACGATGTACTAGGATAGAATTATGATTATTTCACGTTTATGTAACATCAGTTTATAATTTGTTGGATGCTCGAGTAACTTCTGCTTCTCCTGAAATCTGGAGTCGCGTCTCTTGTTGCGACCGTGGATCCCGATGCTGACTCACTCGTAATCCTAGTAATATCATTACTCTCGTTCGTTCGAGAACCCTCCACGTCAGACAATAGGGTCCTGCGGCAAACCGGACACGTAATGTGCGAGGATAGCCACGTATCAATGCATTCCTGGTGGAACACATGCTTGCAGTGAGGTATGAGCTTCACGGTCTCTTGTTCCTCAAACTCTGCTAGACAAATTGCGCAGTCAATCTGGCTCGTGCCATTGTAAGCAAACACCGGCAGCGATCCTATGGCCAACGGGTCGAGGCCTTTGCGTGAGCTGGAATGATCGGGCGAGCCATGGCCGCCACGGCGGCGATTGTCAGAAAAATGACGGACGTAATTGGAGAAGAAGGCCATGAAGAAGAGGGCGGAGACGAGAACAATGATGGTGAGAGCCATGGAGGAGTCGAAGGGCGTGTTAGGTTTGTTGACTAGCGGTGGCGACGAAGAGGGGACGTTGGCAATGGCGGGTAATGCTTGTGGAAGTAATGGAGGGTAGTTGATCATGAACTCCGGCGCCGAAACAGTACTGTGCGGTTCCTCATCGTGCAGTAGCTGCAGCTTGCGATTGAGCTTCTGGATTTCCATAAATCAGACTTTGGAGTAGTAGCTAGCTTAGATTGAAACAAAAGAGTTATGAGAATGGTAGATAAAGGCAATGAGATGGTGTGTACAATTATAATTATAATTATAATATGAGCACAAAACTAGAGTGGAGTGGAGGGCGCAAGATTAGTGGATAAGAAGGGCGGTCATATCACGACCAAGGTCCACTTTCTTATTTTTTTATATATTTATTTTTTGTGACTATTCACAATCACATATGCTCTACTCTGCTACAGTGTAATATCGACAGATGCTTATACATGCACATTCTGTGTTCGACAAGCAACGCAGTAGAAGAAATGCACTTAACATACTGATATAATATTTACATACTAAATACAAGAACAAGTAATTGAGCAAACACGGGCGTGCATATTTTAGTAAAGTTAAAATTATGGGCGTGCTGTATAGGAGATGTAGTTCGTGACAGCCTTTGCTCCTTCAGCAACCGCATGCTTCCCAAGCTCTCCGGGAAGAACCAGCCTGACCGCTCCCTGAATCTCCCTCGACGTCAGCGTCTTCCTCGCCGTGTACGTGGATAGCTTGGCCGCCTCTCCGGCCAGCCTCTCGAACATGTCGTTCATGAAGGCGTTGAGCACCGCCATCGCCTGCGACGACACCCCCAGTTCCGGGTGCACCTGCTTCAACACCTTGTACACGTATCTCCTGTACCCTTCACCACCTTCCTTGTTCCTCCTTGTTCCTCTCTGTTTCTTCTTCTCGCTCTTTTTCGGAGCTCCACTATCTTTCTCTTGTTTCACCGTTTGTGATTTGTCGTGATCCACTTTTATGTTCTTCTTGACGGTTGGCTCTGTTTCTTGTTCGGATTGATCTGTTGTTATTGATTCTTCTTTGTCTTCCACTTGAATTGTCTTCTTGATGATTGGCTCTGGCTCTTCGTGATGGTCGGTTGTTTTTTCGTCGGTGTCTCGGACCACAGCCACTTGAACGGTTTGTTTCACGACTTTCTTGGTCGTCCTCTTCACCACCATTTTCTTCCTTGGAGCCATTGTTACGAATTTGCTTTGCTCTGTTTCTCTTTCTGAAAAGAACATGAAATTATACGGTCACCGACGAGGGTAAAAAGGTTAATAGATTAGTTATTTATTCAATGGAAGTAGCCAGAAGCTGACAAGTGGATGACAGGTGTAAGCTGCTAGTGAATGGAACTTGCCACGTGTGGAGTTACTGGGCTGGGGTAAACAGGTAAAATGGTAAGAGCTTTCTGGATTTTTATCTTACTGTATGTCTTATCCTATGTATTTCACAGTTCTGAAATTTCTAGGATGCTCACTGTGTCAAAGGAAATGAAAATGATTTTTTTTTATTTTTTATCTTTAATGTTTATGGTTTGTGGAAGTTGAATGATTTAAATTGGGTACAAAATTATGGGTCGTTGTTTTTGGCCTTTTGCAGTTTAAGTAATTTTATTTTTTTGGACGAAAAAGTATCCTATAGCTCTGTCGGAATATTATAACTTGGAATAAAGATGGTACGATTTGATGTGTGATATTGGAAATTGAAAATAGTTTAGTTGAGGATTTGGTGCATATAGGAGTTGGATTAGCACGTGTGCACACATTTGATATTGTTATTTTTTTACCATTCATAAAAGTCAAAATACTTCATCGGCTAATGTGTACATAGACATGTAATGTAACGCATTACCTACCGTCTATCAGAGCATCACCATCTGAGAAAATTCAAGTCTTTGGACTTTTGTTCACTCTCTCTGCATATACCTATACCTATTTGGCTATTTACAATCATTTTGGTATTGAGTGTTCATCCTGTAAAAAAAAAAAAAAAAAAAGAGTTTGGTCGACTAAAGCTTTGATTGAGATTTTTTTTTCTTCTTTAACCTTGCTTTTAAGCTATTAAAATTTATAACTTCATTCACTCAAGCAAATATCAGTAGATAAAAAAATTAATATTACATAATCTCATCCTACTATTTTACAAATGCATGCGATTTTTCCTGTTTTCAACTTTCAATTTTCATTTCTCAAGAGTGGCTTGAACTTTTGAGCTTTATCTGGTTATCTTTGTTATATTGCCAAAATTTGCAAGATTAAAATGTTAAACTGCAAGTTTCAATTAACCATGTATGTATAGAAATATACTTAATTATGAAGAGTTTGTTTTAAACTATAACACCAACGAAGCTAAATATGTATCTAGCAGCAGATTGTTCCACTTACAAATTTATCAAACTTTGTATGAGTAAATATTTAATTTGATTTGATTTAATCCGAACCAAAAAAATATTACTTTATTTTCTCCGTATGTAAATATTTTTCTTGCATACAAAATTATCAATTCTAATTTAGAATTTTATTCTCTTTCATAATGTGATTTGCACATAACATTTCTTGTTGTTATAAATATCACAATCAAAACTTTGAGAAATAAATTACAAAGATGGAAATGTCATGTACAACACATAATGTGAAAATGAATATGTTTAATAAAATTGATGATTTATAGTCAATGAAAACATATAACATATAAAGTAGATATTATAGTTGGGTAGTAATGTGTATTAAGATGCCGAATTAATATACTGATAATTGAAACTTATGAGACTAATATGAGTAATAGAAATCTCCATGAATCCCAGAAAGTATTAGAACATAAACAATAAATTTATTAACTGATCTTTCTTAGAATTTATCCCCTCAAGATTTTTTTATTTCTTCAGAATTCTCACTCCCAAGTTCCTTCACTCATAGGACAGTCCTTAACCAATTCGATAACCGCCAAATCAGATATTCCTCCAACCGTTATCAATATGTTTATTGTCCAACCTTATTAAAACAAACAAAGAAATTCATAGACGTCCTGACAGAGAAAAACATAAATATACAGACAACATAAAAGGAAAATTCCAAGATAAAAAAAAAAATAGAGGGAAACAAATAAACAATTGGTTAATTACTCACATACACAGATAATTATGTAATTGCAATTTATTTAAATGAAATCACATATACGAAAGTAGATCACTGAAAATTAACATGATCTATATATATTATTTAGTAGTGACAATATTAAATATACAATAATAAAAGTGTAAAATTTGGAAGAAGAAAAAATTAATTGTAAAGAAGCTGAATAGAGTCCTGGTATTATTATCATGAAAACTAGGTTTCATTCGTATTCACTCACTCACTCCTGCATCTCTTCTTGCCAGCACGATGAGTCGACGACGATGACGATGACTCATCAATATCAAATCCGACCGATCGGAAAAACGCCTCCACCTCTTCTCGACCTGTCGTTTCAAAGAATTGCGACTCATGAAACTTTGTCTTGTGCAAAGAAGCTCGCGGTCGTTTTCTCTTCGGCGAAGGCGGGCAGCTTCGAATGGCCGGTATCTTGTGATCTCGAGAAGTTGGCGTGTGACAATCTTTGTAATTGTAGTCGTCGTTTGATATGATCTGCTCATCACCGTCTTTGTTTATTTCTTCATCGTGACCTTTGTGTGTCCATAATATACGATGAACTTGCATGTTTGGTTCCACAGGAAGATCTTTAGACATGGAGATGGAGATGGAGATAGGTGGAGACTCAAAGATCGTCGATGAAGATAATGTTTTCTTGGAGAAGTTTTTTATGGGTTGGGAAGAGAAAGAAACGTATGTTGTAAGCTGCAGGAGAGAGAGAAAATGAGGGTTTTGTAGTCTTTTTGTCTTGTGAAAATTACGTATACACCTTCATTTCTTGTATCCTTCCTTTTACTGTAACAATTTGTACATCAACAAATACTTAGGGATTGTTTGGTAACTATACTTGCAATTTAAAATAGCTTGATGGAGTTGGAAGAAGCTTTTTGAAAAACTAGTTTAGAAGAAATTGATAAAAGAAAAATTAAATTAAGTGAAATTCAATTCAGTTTGAGATAAAATCATATTTTTCTGAGCTCTAATCAACAATATTCAAATAGGTATTTCAAGTGAATTAACTAAAATTAGGTCGACTATATAGTTATTCTTAGCGTATAAACCGTCAATGTTTCTACTAGTTTCATCGACTAACTTCTCTCTCTCCTTCTTTTAGAGCTTCTTTTGAGTTGTAGGATCTCACCACCTCGTATAGAAAAATAAGCTACTCTAAAGAGTGTCGTTGAGTTTCTCTTTAAAGTCACATATTTTATCATATATTTAAATTGCTCATTTACCTTAGTTAGTGTTACCAAATGAGCTCTTAGTACTTTCTTCTTCTTTCTTGATAAAGGGTAAGCAC
Source organism: Pelargonium citronellum (assembly GCA_036897665.1). Lineage (NCBI taxonomy): Eukaryota > Viridiplantae > Streptophyta > Magnoliopsida > Geraniales > Geraniaceae > Pelargonium > Pelargonium citronellum. Next base: position 876 of record JAYMSZ010003956.1, on the reverse strand, counting down.
ACAAACCTCACTTTGCCCTCATCATTCCATCAACCTAGCATCACCTAATTATTTGGAGCAGTTGATTTACAAGACAATAAGGACAAGGTATTAATTAAATGAGTGATCTACTATTTGAAGTAACATGGCTATTTACAAGAGAATCATGCTATACCATCAACCACAAATTAAATAACCCATCTGTATTCTGTACCCTCTATGATAATCATCAACTACTTGTGCATTTGAAATGACGTACCACATCATAAAAATGTACCAATTGTGTCACTCACAAGTCAACTAATTTATTGTATTTTTCCTTTTTTTTTAAAAAAAAAAAAAAAAAAACTACAGCCACATCCATCTGTACGCGTTCCGCTGTTAAATTATTTGATTTAAATAAACTGTTTAAAAACAAAGAATCCATAAACTCCTTCCGGTTTAAGGCCGATCAAAATATCTATCCCCAAGCCAAGGTTCTTCAATAATCCAGTTTGGGTTTAATCATTGTTTCTTCGTCAACCCCAGTCTGAATCTCAGATCTATACTAAGAAAGACCCCAACTTTAAATTTCACGTTTCAGTAATCGTATTCCTTTCCACAAAAACCCTAACCCTAGCTCCTCCAATCGATCATGCTTCTCTCTCCGGGTCAATCCCCACGCCACCTCTCTTCTCCTTCACCATCTACAGCTCCGGACACTAACCCCCAAAATCCCCCCTCCGCCCCTCCCGCTAACCCTGTCAAGCACCCTGCTGTTCTCGATGAGGACACCTATGTTGCGTCGATCGAGAAAATCATCGAGCGCGATTTCTTCCCCGACATCTCCAAGCTCCGGGACCGCCTGGACTGGCTCGAAGCCAACACGAGCGGGGATCCAGTCTCACATTGCGCCGT
>JAYMSZ010003955.1:0-10005 GCA_036897665.1 Pelargonium citronellum | reverse complement strand
CTACAGAGCCTGCTCTGATCTGCCCCAACAGAACAGCAGATATGTCTTGGGATCGTAGCTTCGTCACGAACTTCATGGCGGCAATGGAGGCCGTGTCGCGACTGGTCGTCGCGCAGAAATATGGAGCTGTTGTGAACACGACGGGGATTTCACAACTGTACGCTTATGGAGAGTGCATGGAGGATCTTTCTCGATCCGATTGCGACGTCTGTTTCGCGGAAAGCAAGGCCCGGATCGGACCGTGCCTCCCCTCCCAGCAAGCTAGGGTTTTTCTTGATGGGTGTTATCTGAGGTACGGCGATTACAATTTCTTCTCTGAGAATTTAAGTTCCGAAGATCAAACCATATGTGGTTCCTCCTATTTCAACGGTGGGAATCGGACGGATTTTGGAGATAATGTTGCTGAATTGGTGAGGAATTTGAGCTTAGAAGCGCCCAACAATGGAGGGTTCTTCACGGGTTCTGTGAGTCGGAGGAATCTTTTGGTTTATGGGTTGGCTCAGTGCTGGGAATCGGTGAATCGGAGCGGTTGTGAGCTGTGCTTGGCCGATGCGGTTTCGAGTATCGGTTCGTGTCCTCCAAAGGAAGAAGGGAGGGTGTTGAATGCTGGGTGTTACTTGAGGTATTCGACACACAAGTTTTATAATAGCAATTCTGGGAATCTTGGAGCTGTTAAAAATGCAGGTAAGCTGTTCGATAAAATGTCTCAATGAGTTTCAAGTTTATGATTTCATTCACAAAACAGGTAGCTAGGCTACTTCACGCTCTGTTTCTGCTAGAAACTTAATCCCATTGTTATATGTCAATTGACATTAAATGTTCAAATAAAATTTGGGTTTAAGTTGTGGTATGATTGTAGTCTGTAGATGATGGATTTAAGACATTGTGTGATGAACAATAAAAGAGGTTTGGTGTCTCTTAATAGGTAAAAGGCACATTTCTGAAGAAGTGAAAGGAAAGATTTGTTTGTTCATGTTTCTGTTCCCTCATTTGTGTCCCGAGACTTGGTTATTCATCTGAAATTTTGAGTTCTTGGTTTATGTTGAATATATTTGTTCTATAATGCAACAGATGGTAGCTAGAATGAAATGAGATGAAACACATGGAGCAATGTTTTGCTTTCAATTTCGTTGGCTTCATAACATAGTTAACCTTAATATTCAATTTGAAGCTTTCATAGTTGTTCTACAATTGTTGTTTACCAAATTTTGTTAGTTGCAGTGTAGCCTAAACATGTCCTGTCCCCTAAAAGAATGACTTATCCACAGAGTAATTTATTGACAGATTCATATGTTAATGATGATTAGGGCTGCGGCGCTTAGTTACAACTCTGGCCATAACCTCATCTGCTTTGTCTATTGGGCTGTTTGTTGCAACCGTAGTTTTCTGCATGAAGAAGAAGTTCTTGAAGGAGAAGAGAGGTATCTATGTCCGATACGTGATACTGAAATTTGTTGTTCTGTACTATGGAATTGAAAACTAAACTTATTTTATCTAACATTTTTCATAGAGAGGAAGCAGCTATGTCCTTTGCTATCCATCATCGATATTTCTAATCTCCAATTTTCATACCAAACTCTTGAAAATGCTACCAATTCCTTCCACATTTCCAATAAGCTAGGCCAAGGAGGATCTGGCTCAGTTTATAAGGTAATTTTTGTTTCAACTTCTATTTCTCCTTGCTGACAAGCTCTTGTTTCACTTACGAAGTAATTGGGAAAATCTGTTAACATGAAGTAGGGAATTCTGCCTGATGGGAAGGTGGTTGCAGTAAAGAAGCTTTTCTTCAATACAGGACCATGGGTGGATCATTTCTACAATGAAGTCAATCTAATCAGTTGCATCAATCACAAAAATCTTGTGAAGCTATTGGGTTGCAGCATCAATGGCCCTGAAAGCCTTCTTGTTTACGAGTTTGTGCCAAATCAAAGCCTCAGTGATCACCTCTTTGGTTGCTACCTCATCCCTGAACTTATATTGTTTAACAGAGCAATGCACAAGTTTTTGTTGATATTTTACTTAATTATTTAACTTGTTTCAGTCAAAGGGGATGCTCAGCCACTGAGTCAGGAACTTAGATATAGTATCATACTGGGTATAGCTGAAGGCTTGGCCTATCTTCACGAGGAATCAAACTTGAGAATCATACATAGAGACATAAAATTGAGCAATGTCCTTCTCAAAGAGGACTTCACAGCAAAGATTGCTGATTTTGGGCTTGCTAGATTGTTTCCAGAAGACGAGACTCATATCAGCACTGGTGTTGCTGGTACAATGTAAGTTCAAGAGCTTGCTTCTTTGATCATCTATATAGCTAAAAAGACATTCTTCATAGAATCATAGTTCTGATAACATATGGGGAAATAAATTCATGTTTAGGATGTAAAACACTAAAACTCGTCAGAAGATGAACCGCATAAGTCTTTATGTCTACATGTTTTGGGTATTAGATTAATAGTGAACCAAACTTTCACCTGCAGAGGCTACATGGCCCCGGAGTATGTTGTTCGTGGGAAATTGACTGAGAAAGCAGACGTTTACGGTTTTGGAGTTCTTGTGATTGAAGTTATCAGTGGAAGGAGGAATAATTCCTTCATTCAGGGGTCATTTTCTGTCCTACAGATGGTAAATCATTTTCGCATGCCAGTTAAAGTTAAATCAATCCTGTTTCTATCACATGTATTGATATAAACATATGAATTCTAACATTTTTTCCTCTTTCTGAAAGGTTTGGAGCCTTTATGGAAAGGGTAAACTAACTGAAGCAGTAGATCCAGCTCTAAAAGGCAATTTCCAAGAGGAGGAGGTTTATCGGATACTTCAAATTGGGTTACTCTGTGTACAAGCTTCAGCAGAACTGAGACCATCCATGTCCACAGTTGTCAATATGCTTACAATGAACCAGGAAATCCCTCATCCAACAGAACCACCATTTCTAACTTCTAGTAGTGCAGAACCAATGCATGATTCCCTCCTAAAACCTACCATTTCCCATCCGAGTCTTGCTCACAAATCACAATCTTCTGGCAACAAAATGACAGAAAGTTGGATAGGGCCAAGATGAACAGTTTTGGTGAACATGTGATGTCATACAATCTGAATGAGAGGACAGAATGTTGGATTGAGCCTACACGAAGACTCTCCTCTCTATCGCTCGCTTTCTTCTTGATTTGGCAGTGACTGATGAGGTCTTCTTTATTCAGGTAAGGTGAAAATGAAAGCTGAGTTGTTGGTTCAATGATGCATAGGGATCATTTTTCAAATTACAGAATACTGATATGATTAAACGATCGAACTTCATGAGAAGAATCTACAATATGCTATGATCTTATCTGCTGCAACTTTGATTGTACAAGGAAATGTCTATTTTTGATCTTTGCAAAAAAAAAAAAAAAAAATGTTAACAGAACAAGCCATCTTGCAATCTCCTATTTGCTAATGGCTGGAGTATTTGGACTGTTTATAATTTAACTTGTACTACAAGGAACCAAAGAAAGTGGTGTGCTCAAGTCAAAATTAATTAATGAAACAAAATGTATTACATTGAGAAGATTATTAGAACAAAACAAATGCTGTTGCAGCTGAAATGATTGATCTTATAAAATACTTATAATGTTGGTAAATGGTAAACCAGGTTAGCTAGCAGCCACCTACTGACAGAAAGAGACTCCCATGAATAATAGAATATTTGAAAAATGGGAGAGCATGTTGCTCAGTACAGACAGAACATGTAGACTCATGAAAGTCATTTATTAATCTTTCTGGTAGCAGTAAAACTTTAACAATATTGCTCTATACAATAAAGTTTTTGATTTTATCTATCAAGCACAGCACATCAGTTTTGAATTTTGATTAAGATGGTGTTTTTGGTAAAAGTTATCTATTATTTGCACCTTATTGTGATAAGTAAATGACAATGGTGTTGATGGTTTGGCCAATTGGTGTTGAGGTCTGAAAAAAGATTAAGTCAACTCAACAGTCATTGTTTTTTGGCTGTGACTTTTGACCATACAAATATTATAATCCACTGTTCTTTCAATTTAACCCTTCCAGCTGAGAAGTCATTTTCATTTTAATTAATCAAAACTTTGGTGCTAAATGTGGTAGATATTGAAGGGTGAAAAAATTGAAGTTTCTAATTTTATATTACCATTTATTAAGAAATTTGTGATATTTCTAATTATAATATACAAAGGGAAAGAAATCAAAAATATATAATTTCTGATGTAGTAATTAAATAAGATTCAAAAGGAGACCAAGCTTGAATCAGTCTCAAATCTCAAAAGAAGCAAAACCAGATAGAGCATGATTAAACAAATCAAATATGAAATCATTTCCTATTGTGGTTACACTCAAAACAAAAGGACAACCAAATTGCAGTTCAATTGTTACATGGAAAAATCAAAAGAAATGTTAGATCCAACAGCTTTTCAGGCATAAAAAATGCACTGCACAATGTTTTTTATTTTTCACGATAGAAACTTCAATTAGCAAACCTTTCCTCAACATGGTTTCTTGAAAGAGAGCTTGATTCTGGACCAGTGATCTAAAATGAAGAGATCAAGCAACACACCAGCCTGTTTTCAGTTTCTTCTCTTCCTTGTTCTTTTATCTGCAATATTGCAAGAACCAGCTGAGGGAGATTCAAGAGCACAAGTGATCAACATATCATGTGGGACACAAAAAGAGCATAACACCACACTATTTGTTCCAAATTTTGTATCCACAATGGAAAATATCAGTTCACAGATACAGACTTTTGGTTTTGGAGTAGCAGTCTCAGGCTCAGGACCTGATACAAACTATGGCTTGGCTCAGTGTTATGGAGATCTCCCTCCACAGGACTGTGTGTTATGTTACGCTGAGGCGCGTACAGTTCTCCCCCAATGCTTCCCTTTCAACAGTGGCCGCGTTTTCTTAGATGGTTGCTTCATGAGGTCTGAGAATTACAGCTTCTTTGGTGAATTTTCTGGACCCCAAGATCATGCTGTGTGTGGGAACACTACCAGAAAGAACAATACATTTCTAGAACCAGCTAGACAGGCTGTGTTGCGCGCGGTTGCTATGGCTACAAGCAACAAAGGCTACGCCAGGACTCGCGTGGCAGTGCCAGGGACGGTGAATGAGTCTGCTTATGTGCTAGCAGATTGCTGGAAGACAGTGAATGAGAGCTCGTGCAAGGCGTGCTTGGAGAGTGCTTCTGCATTAGTATTAGGATGCTTGCCTTGGTCAGAAGGGCGGGCACTGAACACGGGTTGCTTCATGAGGTACTCGGATATTGATTTCCTGAACAAGGAACCGAGAAGAAAGAGTCGTAAAGGTACAGGATTAATTAAAACCAATTCAAGAATCATGAATTTTAACTCATCATTGATGTGCACTTCTGTTTTTTCCTAGGTATCATTGTAGTGATTGTAGCTTCAGTTGTTAGCTCCTTCATTGTTTTGGTGGTTGGAGTAGTTGTTGGAGTTTTTGTATTGAAGCACAAGATCATAGAAAGGAAAAGAAGAGGTAATTTTATCACGCATCTATACACAGTTTATGAATATGTAAAGCCTAGAATTCATGTTTTCTAAGTGATTCTCACCTATCAGGCTCGAATGACACAAAGAAATTGGAGAAGACCCTAAACGACAGTAGCTTGAACTTCAAGTATTCAACACTGGAGAAGGCTACAGGATCATTCGACGATGCCAACAAGCTGGGGCAAGGAGGGTTTGGATCTGATTATAAGGTACTTTTGTTCATATTAAGGTTGTTGTCTTGTGACCCTGAGACTCTCGAGTCAGGAAAACAGTCTTTGTCTCTTGCACTGAGCCACTCCTTTTAGACTCATTAGCTTGTCTAATTGCAGGGAGTTTTGCCTGATGGAAGGGAAATTGCAGTCAAGAGACTTTACTTCAACAACAGGCATAGAGCAGCAGATTTCTTCAATGAAGTTAACATAATCAGCAGTGTGGAACACAAGAATCTGGTAAGGCTGCTAGGATGCAGCTGCTCGGGACCCGAGAGCCTTCTAGTCTACGAGTTCCTGCCTAACAAGAGCCTCGATCATTTCATCTTCGGTATGTACAAATCCACACCTGGTTTCAGTAACTACCTCAAACTTGAGCCTATCAGTGAAAGTTTCTCAATTTGCTAAACTCAAATGCAGATTCAAATAAAGGCAAAACACTGAATTGGCGAAAGAGATATGAGATCGCGATGGGAACAGCAGAAGGCTTGGTCTACCTTCACGAGAACTCGAATAACAGGATCATTCACAGAGATATAAAGGCTAGTAACATCCTGTTGGATAGGAAGCTTGGTGCAAAAATTGCTGATTTTGGTTTGGCCAGGTCCTTTGAAGATGACAAGAGTCACATCAGCACTGCAATAGCTGGAACATTGTAAGTGAATCCATTAGTTTTAAACAAATTTCATGGAGACAACATGAACATGATTTTTAATGACTCAAACTTTTCGCGAGTCCTCAGAGGATACATGGCTCCAGAGTACTTAGCTCATGGCCAGTTGACAGAAAAGGCAGATGTCTACAGTTTTGGTGTGCTTGTGCTAGAGATTGTGACAGGAATGCAAAACAATAAGAGCAAAAACACAGAATCATCTGATACCAGCCTAGTTACAATGGTAAGTTTCAGAATCCATTTCATTTTCTTTACAATTCTCATTTTGAACCATTATAGTTATACATGTTTTCACATTGGAACAGGCTTGGAAGCATTTCCAATCAGGAACTGCTGATGAACTATTCGACTCGAACATAATGTTACATGACTACTACCATGACAGCAGCATCAAGAATGAGATTCTGAGAGTGATGCATATAGGACTTTTGTGCACTCAAGAAACTCCCTCGCTTCGACCATCAATGTCCAAAGCACTGCAGTTGCTGAGAAACAAAGACGAGCACCTCCCTGCGCCTACCAATCCGCCTTTCATAGATGAGGGGACTATGGAACTTAACGACGCGACAGAGGGAGCTTCTAAAGATGTCAATGCTGCTAATTTTGGATCAGTTGCCAGTGTTTCTTACAGTTCCTTCTACCCTAGATGAGCTCAAGGAGATAGGAATCCACAGATTTGTAGATATTTAATGAGGAAAGACAACTCTTGCCAACTCTGCTAAGCTTTTCATGAAGCTATAGAGAGTGCATGACACACTTTTTGTTAATTTTTTTTTTTTTGCTACTTCTGTAAATCTGATTAATTATCTTGCCAAACAGACTGTTTCAATATGTAAACTTGTCTGTCAAAAACTAGATTTTGAAGCAATGGATATGAGCTACAAAAAATGAATGGAAACTAAATCATGGTGCAAATTTAACAACATTTGACAGAAAACAACATATGTGTTCGAAAATAGAAGACAACATATGGTAACAAATATACATATTGTTTCTTTCTTATTCTTCTCTGTTTTATTATGGTTTAAGGATAGAGAATGACTGAATTTTTCTTGAGAACATCAGGGTGTGACACAACCTAACATTGAGTCAAGATTTGAAAGGAAGCTAAAATTATTGTTCTCAATAAAATGTTTATAAAACTCATCCTCCCTGCTCTTGTGTATGCTTATTGTATTTCTAAATGTTCAAATTGCCCGCTTTAATTATCACACAAATTAGAATTAAAATGCTCGAAAACATGATAGAGATGAGCCCCTAACTTACTGCAATTTTAAACCAACACCAATCACCTTCATCACCATCAAAAATACATTCTTTCTACTAGCCAATTTAAACACACCAAAAAGAATTAATCCAGCCAGTAAAACCCCCCTCCCACTTTTAAGCAAAACCAGTTGAAATAAACATAACAAAACAAAAAAATTAGTATGAATTTAACAATTTCTTTAAACATATAATATGCAACTTTTATTTGAATTTTATCCCACTAAGTAAATAAATTTAAATATTTAAAAAACCAAAATATCACCCAAATAAATATCATTGGAGGACCAAAATAGATATGAAAAATTCCAAAACACAAATTGTCACTAGACTAGCTCTCTAATCAAACCAATTCTAAAATGGGAAACAGTACAACTTAGTGTTGTGAAGCCAAAATCAAACTAATTTACAAATGGGAGACGATACACATCAGGTGAACACAAAACCAACTCATATCTGTTTAAATATAGCGATTCAATAACATGGCCAAATATAGTAAGATGGTTCAGGTGCATCGGAATATGATGGAAAACGTACAAGAGATTGGTTTTCGCTCACAGACTGGGTTTGGTCAGACTCCAATTTATTCACACTCTTGCACCAGTAAATTACATTATTATCATACACTAATACATAGGAGTGTGAGTTTGTGGAGTATCTATTGATTCTACAACAAACCGTACAAGCCCTATTCACGAAAAGTGATGAGGGGTATGATAGAGATAAAAATATGATGGTATATTTGTCATTTTATCGAATTTGATAACTGCGTTAGTGTTATGTTAATGAGGTGAAAACATGAAGGTGTATTTGTTATGAAAATGAAAATTTGTGTTCTTATTATTTGGGACATTCTAATGAGGTAACAATTTGTATTTATCACTTACAAGTTCTTGGTTTGGACAAATAAAACCCCCTACTATGTATTGAATTAGACTTGCAAAATGAACGGATAAGATACAAAGTGCAATTCTACCATCTACGGTTCAAATTTAGCATCTACATATTTTTACAAAGAGCAATGCTATATGTACAAAACTAGTTGTACAGAATGATGTGTCAACAAATAAGACATGACACATCAAATATTCTTTTGATGAATTAACTCAATCAAAACGCGCCACGTGTGCAATAAATAAAATAAACCGGGCGCTCCGCGCCAGAAATTCATGAGAGTGTGGTGGTATCATATACGTCAGGTTATTATTTGTTAAAATTAATTTCAAACTACAAAAATGAATTTTATATTCGCCATGTAGGCTGCCACGTCATTTTGTACAGAAAATTTTGTACATTTAACATTTTTCTTTTACAAATCCTAGCAAACTTTACGTGCATCCTTACCGAACTGAAATTCATGGAAGCTTTGACATTCTAAAATCTCCTAGCTCTAGAAAGCTCAATAAAATACAAGGTTTTGGGCTTTTGCTTAGGAGATTGGATAGAAGAACCTCATGTATCACTACGTAGACATTAAGAGGGTGTTTGAATTAGCTCATGAGCTAGTCAAACATGCTCATGAACACAAAATAACTCTTTTTGATGTTTGATTACGACTGAAATAGTTCTTTAACAAAAATAAATAATTGGGTTCCCAAGTTTATAAAATTAAGACATTTATGTCATTCTATCTTTTTTTAATTATTCATATATTTATTCTATAATTGCTTTTTTCGAAAAAGAGTTGAAACACAAAACTGCTCATGATCTCTTTCTAATCATAAGCTATTTTTGAGAAGTTAATTCAAACACCCTCTAACTCTGAAGATGACACACACCATGCTTGCTCTGTTTGGATGTAATTAAATTATCTTTCCTGTTTTCTGTTCTTAATTACATCTAACTCTGCTTTCACAAATATAATGAGAAGATTGGCAAAATTATGCAAATCATTGCAAAAACAAGTGCCTCAAACTGAGCTAGTGATAAAAATTACATGGCAATCCTATGTGCTAGAACCAAACTGCATTACAGACTTTACAGTGATGAGCAGATTTAGGCATTGCAGAAGTTATTCAGGGAAGGTATGGTCGAATGGTACGTAATCGTTAACTTTGGAATGTGTTTGATCTTGTAACTCTCGACACCTTGTAATCGTCGTGCTAGGTCATGGGACAGCCCAATGCCCAATTGTTGAAGTGTAGAAATGTACTGCAAGCCTTCAGGAATAAACATCAGATTCATACAGTTAAACAAAGATAGATACTTCAAGCTTGGAAAAACTCCATTTTCAATCTCAGTCCATTCAACAAGAAAATCAGAAGAAATGCTGAGAGATTCTAGCTTCGCAAACCCGCCCGCCTCGCAAATGTTGTGATGTGGCTTTCTCCCT
>JAYMSZ010003954.1:0-10005 GCA_036897665.1 Pelargonium citronellum | reverse complement strand
ATTTTTTATGCCTTTTTAATTTATAAGGGTAATTTAATTAAAAAGATACAAAATATTAATTGTAACTCTAATACACTATGGTAAATAATATAAAAATTAATTTATTTGTCAAAAAAATAATGAGATTCAAACCCTAATACAAAATTAGGTAAGTGACTATACAAACCTTAAAAGACGAGATATATAAATAGAGGTTTATACATTGCACCAATATCAAAACTTATCGTTATTATTCAGGTACGTATAATACAATATTTTTTTGACAGTGATTTGATGATTTGATTCATAGTGTCCTACATAATTTGTTTGATTTTTTTATTTTTTTTAAAGTTGAGCTATACAATTGAGAGTAGCTCTCCCCTTTTAACCCAAAACACCACCCCTCCCGACGCAATGAGATTTGAACCCACGACCTCCTACGTGGAGATGTGTGTCTTGACCATTGCGCCACCCCCTATGGTAACAATTATATAACCCAACTTTTATTTTGTTTACAAACATGTATCTATTGCAAATTTTAATAAGTTGTTACCACATTTGACGAGCAAACAGTGAGCAATGAAATTCGTTTTGTTAGAATAAATTTTGATGATTGCAATAATAAAAAGATGTATAATTGATGATATATAATTGTATACATTTGGGTATAATTGTGATTGCATAAATTATATGCATGTTCATGTAATTTGATTATTTTTATTTAACTAGACAATTTTTTTTATTTTATTGTGTACGCTATATATTTTTATTCTTAATTCTTTATAGTCAAATATAAAATAATTAAAAGTAGTACAAATATTATTATAGAAAAAGTACAAATATACTTTCCATAAATTATGTTGTTTTCAAATTTTATTATTTTATTTATTATTTGGAAACGATTTTAAGTATTTTATTATGAAGAATATTTTTTTAGCTTCCTAAGTTCTACTGTTTTTTTTTACATTTTATGGAGATAGTAAAATTTTATACACAAATTCTAATTTCTAAAATTTTCTATTTTTATTTTATTTATAACTCTTTAATCCTCTATTTATAAATGTAATATAATTAAAAATATGAAAAATATATTTTTCTCCCGTGCAACGCACGGGATATAACCTAGTCATTAACAATTAGAAGATGACTAGGTAGTGCTTCAGAGATGTCTTTTTTTTTTAAGGGGCTTCAGAGATGTCTTTTTTTTTTAAGGGGCTTCAGAGATGTCTTTAAATACATAATAAATAATTCACCTATAGTTCTAAAAACATAATACACTCAATGTTTAATCAACTCAAAATAATAATATTAGCATAGTTAATCAAATTACTTAACAACTTAATGGTGGCATGAGACAAATTACGGTGAGATCAGAGATCTCTCATAAATTATAGTAGTATATAGTCAACTCATTCACCCATTTAAAAACAATTCTTGTGATTTAGTCAACTCAAAATCTTGGTGATATCAGTATTATTAGCTGGCCTCCTACAAAAAACTTGATAACAAAATTGTTTTTATTTCTCCACTATGCTGCCACAAACTTATATAATTGTTACCTATACAATATAGAACAAAATGTTTCTTTTTGAAGTAAGATTCTACATATATATTGCTTAAAACATGTATGAGTATGATGTATCCAAAAGTTGAGTTAAATTATATTAGATGCGAAAGATTGAAAGTAGTTCCTTTTCAGAACATCCAACTAAAAATATATAACACCAAAATTGGAACTAATTGGAATTAGTTGCATGTGAATGTGAATGTGAATGTGAATGTGAATGATCTAAGCATTATTACATATAATAACAAGAGTAAAACTAACATAATTATCCATGACACCATACTATATATTAAGACGATACCTAACAAGAAGTAAATAAGTTAATTAATCATAAATTAAGTTGCAGGTGAGATCTATTTACGATATTTATGTGGGAATAATTAAGTTGTTCCGAGTAAAATATATTCAAAAAGGGTAGTTGGCTATACGAAGTTTCCTTACCACAATTCTCCAATTATAAATTGATTAAGATAGCTAACAATTTTGAATTATGATCAAATTGGTGATTTGTATATATGTTCTTTCCCTTTCTTATGGTTACGTATTATATGTATATAAATTTCACAATTAACAATTATTGTTAAGTTTTACACAGGTTGGCGTGGCAATAATATATACGGAGTAATAAGACGATGAAATAATACTTACTGGTTTGTCATGGATTCCAAGCTGTGACCAAGTTATCATCTCAAGCAGCTCCTCCATGGTTCCATACCCTCCTTCATCATCATCAACAACAACATTTATTAATGGTTGGTTTCCGAGAAAATTGAAGAGAAAATATATATTATTCATGCCATGGTCATTTAATCTGTAATTACCGGGAAGAGCAATGAAAGCATCAGCGCGGCGAGCCATCTCAGCCTTCCTTTCGTGCATATCAGAGACTACCAGCACTTCTCCCACTGCTTGACCTGATATCTGAAAATTACAATAATAATTCCACTGCAAATACAGTATTGACAATTCATATCTATGACATATCACACAGAAAAGACATATATGTATAGTACCTCATGTGGAACAAGAGCTGTTGGAATAATCCTATAAATAGCAAAACAAGAAACTGTAAATGTACATGAAATTCACAGAAATGTATGATAAACATATAAAATGTTAATTAACAATTACCCTAAAACATGAGAGCCGCCATGAAGAACAGTAGTGGAAACCAAGCCCATGAGGCCAACACTGCCTCCTCCATACACCAAATCCATGTTCCTCTGAACCAGTTGAGTTCCCAGATCAAGAGCTGCTTCACTAAACACCTTCCTGTTCCCTGAATTGCTTCCACAGAACACACACACCCTTTTGAATTTTCCCATCCTTTCTTGCTCTCTGTATTTCTTCTTGACTCCCAAACAACAAACTACAGATAAGCTAAGCTTAGCTAAGCTAAGCTAAGCTAGCTACTTAGTTAGTTTATATACTTACAAGACAAGAACAAGGCAAACCTCCAAGGCTCCAACAACAGCAACCTAGTCTTATTCATATTATTACAACATATATATAAATATAGAGAGAGAGAGAGAGAGAGAGAGAGAATAATAATTGTAATGAAGTAGTTGGCTTAATAAGCTAGAGAGAGATAGAGCTTAGAGGTGCAATGCAAGAGCAAGAGAAAGACAAGACAAGTACTGTGTGTAGGACTTGCATGACACGTGAGAGATGATGCCCATTCGTGGCCCATTTGCAATACTACATTACTTAAATAATTAGCCTTTTCTTTTTAATTTCAGTCAAAGAAGATTCTTTCTTTTTTTCCAATCTTTTGTTCACTTTACCATTTTGTTAATTTGGTGGGTACACCAATAATATGGCCCCTCAATCCTCACTTGATTGTATGTATAGGGAAATTAAATGCAACTCATTTGTCTTTAATTGGTCACTGTTTTTGTTTCACCTAAAAAGACACCCCTTCTCCCCCCACACAAAAATATACACATTTATGGGTGTTGTCATCTACACTCTGCCACAGTCTCCTATTTCTGAACAAACAAATTTTATCCCCATCGAACAAATATCAATCAAGCAACGAGTACGCACACATAACACATGACTCTTACGGGAATGACCTCAACCATCATTTCAGCATAACGTAGCCAAACATTAATAAAACCACGCATGTATGCTCAAAAATCACATACCATTAATAAAGGTGAGGAGTACTCAGATTCTCAAATGCCAGGATATCTCTATTTTAATATAATATTATAATAATAGCATGGTTCATGAAATGGTGGCCACTTCCAAGCCCATGATGCAATGATAGGCGACGACCCTTGGGCAATTGCCATGGTGTAAAAATATGGAGTCAAGCGTGCATTACAGAAGATGATGATGGTAGGGCAGGGAAGGGCCATGATCACAAGTGGTCAAGAGCCACTGATGATTAAACACTACATCTCCATTCAAATATATTGAACCAATGCTTTTCGCCAGTTGAATATTCAATGCTTAAATGCCTACTAATACTACTAGGTACATACAATAATAAATATGCAATTTTAAAATGTGATGATGATGCAAATGTGAGCTCCTCTGGCTCTCTGGACATGATTGTTCCTCAAATAATAGGGGTTTGCAGATTAAGATATTCATTGCCATTATGATCATTTGGAACTCCAAATCATTCCTTCTTTGTAGTGGGTTTGGTCTTCCTTGTAGACAGGGAAAGCAAATTTACAATATGTATGTACAGTTCACAAGACAATAATACAAGTCAAATTTATGAGTTAATTGGTATGTATAACACAGTTTACAGTCACAACACTAGCATCCACTTCGCAAGTGTTAAGCAGGATCTTTTACCTTGAGCTGACAATCCCTTCCTTAGATGTGTAATATTCTGCATCCGTGTGACCGAACATTTTTTTTGTAGATCTGCAAATCAGTACAAGACTTCGTGAACTCAAGGCTAATAACACAATTTCTACAATCCAACATATAGATACTTGGATTGAAGTATTAAACAAGTAACTTCTTCAATGCATGAGCTACAAAAACCCAATTAAAAATATGAGAGTGAAAGGTACACTTGCTATTACAGAATAACTAATAATTAACCTACAAGAAAATGATGGCAGAATAGGTAAGGAATTTAGTATCAGAGCTTCCCAAAATGTATCACCAGCAAAGAGTCTTTTAAGTTAAAAAAATCACAGCCATGTCTTTCCAAGTGATTTCGTCTACTCTCAAGGATCAAGCTCCCGCTTCATGGTCCCTTGATGGCTGGGTAGCTAATCCGGCTCTTGCCCTAGTTTCCATTTTGTAACCTTTTTTGGGTTTTTCTATGGTTTATTGGGTGTATGTGCTTTTGTTTCTCTCTTGGAAACTTTAATAAAGAGTACTCTTTGCTGATAAAAAAAAAAGGCCCCTTGATATATTTGTCACGTCACTAATACATTACCTTCCTTAGACGATTCATAATCCTACTTGAGCTACACCTATAGTCCATCGATCTCAAGTATTTAACAGTGAAACAAATAACTCAAGCTTGGCTAAGCCTAAAAAGGTTTGCCAAATGTTGAGCCTAAGATGTCAATACTTACATGTTCATTTACCATTCCAATATATACGACTCAAACAATTTTAATTGAATACAATGTGGACTATTAATTCATCGACAACCTAGATAACCTAAAGTGCTTCAAAACAGCAATCCAAATATGACTCCCTTTTCTCAAACAGCAAGTAAAACAAAGTGGAGGGCAAACTAATAATAACAGTGGCAGGCGATTTGGTCTTTAGTTGTACCAAGCTACTCCAGTACAATATGAAGAACTCGTGAAAACAAACACAGAATTGGTGCTTTGACCGTCAAGTACTGTCATGCTATACACGAATTTGTATCCTATCATGCCACTGTTTAGTTGCTACAGTAGTCTCTAGTGAGATGGGAAATAACTGAAAAGTGAAAACAGGATGAGAAAGGTTGAAAAGTTATGTTGTGGCCTATACACTGATACTTTATTTCCAGCCTAGTTAGTAATTTTGATTATTGATAGTATAATCGAAGGCCTTAATCATTACTTCCAACTACCATTCAAAATTCAAAAGCACCTAAGCATGAATTAGGCTCCACATCGACACATGTAATGGATTGTCAATTCAAAATCTAATCTGACATAATGATGCTCGCCACATTTCTGTTCTGACTCACAACTACCACCTGTATATGCAATGTCAAGCTCTCATAGGTTCAACAATGAAAGTCAAATTCATTCTGAGAAGAATGGAGCGATGAAGCTATCGCATATTTGAGACCTACAGTTTTGGCAGTTCAAGGTCATGGCAAGTGTTAGAGTATAAAACTAACATTGGGGCTTCAACTATTAGCTTAAGCTTTTAGTTGAAATGATTCTTTACATGGTATAAGTGTCATATGCCACGTGCAAAGCAAAAATGGGCTTGCAAGGGGGCGTGTTAGAGTATAAAACTAATATTGGACCTTCAACTATTAGCTTAAGCTTTTAGTTGAAATGATTTTTTACAGCAAGAATGCTAATGAGTCATAGATTTCACTAATCTGGCTCTTCCTAGCAACTTCAAGTCAGTAAGAACAACAAGCAACCTACATGGCTACACATTTATATTCCCTTAGTTTCTGACAAGGCTGCACATCTAGTCATGACTATAAAGAAATATTTTCTTATATGAATCAATCATCAAATCAATATCAGAAGTTCAGAACCATCCGGTTGAATCACATTTGAAAGAGACGCTCAACATTTAAATAACTATCGAACTGATTCACGTGCATTAAACTTAAATCAAAAAGTATATATCAGTCTCAACTAACAAAGGGTCCACTTGCTTATTTTGTTTAGACATGGGGATCTGCACTTAAAACACATCTGGCTGCTATTATGATATCAGGTAACTACAGAGAGAACATAAAAAGTTGCCTAAGTATCACTTATGCAAGCCTGCACATTACAAGACTCCCTAGAAAATGATATCTTAAGTAATGAGCAAGTCCAATTCAGGACATAGTGCTAATAAAACAATGAATTTGATCAGAAATGTCCCATGAAAGTCACAAACATCATAAAAGCACTGATATGCAGCATTGAACTAACCTTCCAATGGATCAAACAGTGTTTGTTAAAACACTTGCTTGGGGTGTAGCATGGCGCATCACAAATGACTCAACAAGTGGGTTCACAAGGTGAGGTGCTTCATCCTTCAAGTACATCAATAGCTTTGTCAAAATAATATCATAAATAAACATGAAAGGTTCATTTGAGTACAGAGTGAACAAAGTTTCAGTCTCTTGCATTACCACTCTTAAATGGAGTTTGTATTTCTGCTCTCCAGGGCATTTATACGTTTATACTTCAGTCGTAATACTTTCTAAACAGAGACTAGAGTTGTATTAACTTCTTAGTCGCAAATTCTAATTTATATTCACACAAACACACACACACACCAAAAATAAATGAATAAAATAAAAAATAATAGCTTCCTGACTTAAAAATATAAAGAAAATGGGTTTCCATTTACTTCAGCTAACTATAATTAAAAGTATATAGTTCTCATAATATTTATTTTAAATAAAATGTATATATATATATATATCTCCAAGGAAATGGAGTACGATCTTCATACAAGTTAAAACTCATTTCCAACCTATGTCTTAATATTGATATTAATTTACTCATGCATTGACGCTAATCTCTCATTCCACATGCAATTACTTGGCAAAACAATTTTGAGTAGTCCAAAATTCGGCAAGAGAATAATATTATAATTTTGTTCAGGATCAGCTTACTAGTGTCAATTTATAGTGGGATATGGTTGTTTTTCTTGCATCTCTTTGGGCTACTGCTTCAGCATAATTTAGAGGCATATCATCAGTTGATAATCAAAGAGATTAGAAGGCAGTTTTGATGTAAGCTTTCTCTTAGTTTCTCTTTGAGAGGGCATCTTTCCTCATCTATGTCCTTTATTACTTACTATGCCATTAATAATAGAAGAAAAACCATTTTATCTAAAATATTATATTATGCCACTTTCTCAAATATTATTTGCAAGCAGATACTGGCATACTGCAAAGAACTTGAAAGTCATATCTTCATATGGCTTAACTATTAACTAGATTTGTATGCCAGGATAAAAATAAAAATAAAAACTGGATCCAACCCTGTATGTATAACTCCAGCACAACCTATGAAGCACCGACACTTCGTAAATACAAGGTGTCCCAGAGGATACCGCGTCAGACATGGGATACTCTAGGATACTCGCGTACTTTTATTGTTATTTAAAAAAAATAGAAAAATATGCATCTACTTTTGTAACCTAGATTGATAAGCTTTTAAGCAAAGAAATTTGCACTGTTTCTCATTCTAGATTGTTTCTCCTCTTTTTCTACTTTGTTGTTAATTTTAATTACAATATAATTAGAAACTGTATTTCATCCAGTGTTTACATGTATAATATGTGTTTATTTTAAAAATCAAAGTATCCCGACGTGTTGTGTCCTATATTTTTTGAAAAAGATAAATCTCGTGTCCATGTCGTGTGTCATATCTGTGCCTGAATCTGCGAGTCCTAGAGCACAAGCATAATAATCGGACATGGGGAAGGCACTTATCTGCTAATTACTGAACAACAGTGATGCCAAATTCCCGGAAGAGCATGATTTGATCCATCAATGAAATTATATTTTCTAAAAGTTATTTGCAATGAATTGTACACTAGGTTGCCACAAATACATAAAAATTGCCATGTGTATAGAGGGTTAGAAAACAAGATATATCTCCGATATCAAATTTAGAATGCGGCCTAGATGTTGTATATGAAGAAATTTAGACCACTGTAGTTTACATATGGCAGCCTGACTGCTGGTTGAACCACTGACTCATTACATAGCATTTTTTCCAGGTTGATATCGGATCCGCCGATCCGGATTCTAAATTTATATTTTATAACTCAAAATAGATGAAAATGCTCAAGATCCTTCAAAAAAGTTCTAAATTCCCATCTCAGTAATATATTAGCAAAAAACAAAAAACAAAAAACAAAAAACTCTACATTTAGGAGTGTGCAACAGATTGCATAATAGGAGAGAGAGAGAGAGAGAGAGACCTGAGGACAATGACCAACATTGGGGAGGACAATGAAGTCTTCTACTGAATCAAAATCTCCGTAAGCTCTTCCTTGATCAATAGGTTCCCATGGATCCTTGTCACCCCATGCTACTAAAACAGGGCACTGCAAGGACAAAAATAGATAGCAGGCAGCAGAACTGAATCATTGAGGCAATCTTGCAGGAATAGTATTTACCAGGGAATTCAACTCATGAAAGTTACCTTCACTTGAGGCAGTAATTCCTCAGGAAGAGGACCTTCTGAGTAACAAATAAACTCAAGAAACACATCAACAGCACCAGGTTCAAGTCCTGGAAGAAGAATTTTCTGAACTAGTTCATCTGTTACCTCGGAGGTGTCATGGTAACACTGAAAAAGAATTTGTCAATTTCAGTAAACATACACAAGTGCACAGCTGAATTTCTTCTTTCTTTAACATTCCAAAAAAGAAAAAAAGTTAGTGTGTGACGGTTAATTTTCTTCACTACTGCCCTTTAATCTGGTATTCACAATCTTACCATGCATTACTTAAGCTTGTACAACCAACATTACAGCATCCGGTATATCAGGAATTTAAGAATTTGGCTGGTCAGTTGTGAAATCTTATGTTATTCTTCTTTGATCTTACGTGCTCATTACAATTCTGGCAAGTGGCTAACCTGGCCAAGAAATGTTAGAAACTAACAACCAAACCGGATAGTTACCTTTTTCTGTCTTACATTCTACATTATCTTTCCAGGTAAGCAATTTAGAGTTCTTTAACCAGTGTAGATTTACCCAGTCTTCTCCAGCTCTAAACTCATAACATCAACAATTTTGTAATTTAAGAAACAGAAACACTACCGAGACGATAGACTTAGCAAAGAAAACATAGATGAAAACTCGAGATGTTGCTTCAAATTTCTCTTAATTTCTTTCTATTCTTCCACCCAACTCTTTCTACTTCTATCTAGTAATTTAATTTTCAGAAGCTATGCAATCACGTATGCTGTTAATATGATGTGCTCATCTAGTCAGTTAGCACAAAGATTACCCTAGACAGTAATTTGCTCCATAATATATTTCTTTTTTTCTAAGGTAACTAGATTTCTAATACCACTGAGCATAGAGGATTGCAGGCATACGTTGCATACCATATGGTTCAGAAAAATTGTGTATCCTTTCAAAAGTAGTACAATTTGTAGATTACAGGCAAGCTTTTCTTATGCAATCAGTTGGCGCAAATCAGATATTTTACATTCCACCTTTGCAAACTGTAGAAGTGGGTGATGTGTCCCACATTGGATACATATAAAGTGGAGTGGCTACATATAATGGTGCAAGTGAAACTCTACTAATAAGGTTGACCTTTTAGTAGTGGAAGCC
>JAYMSZ010003953.1:0-10006 GCA_036897665.1 Pelargonium citronellum | reverse complement strand
CATAATATTTTTCCTGTATTTCTGGAGTCCGTACAAAAAAGTATATCATTCGTATTAGGAATGACATTGGAGCGGGTATAGGTTAGTTGCTACATTGCCTTGTACATATCCTGATATTCGGTGATAAACATTATATGTGTTATGTTATTTGTTATAGGAGATAATCATTTTGTTTTAATAATATTATATTATTAGTTATTTTAAAAAAATTAAATTCTATACTTTAATTTTCTTAAAAATTTTATATGACGTAGAATTACGTATAAAAAAATAGTATAATTATATTTTAATCGATCCGACCCAACCATTTCTTATTATATGTTTGAATAATTCTTTTTGCTCTCGTACCCGCCCATTATCTGGAAAAATAATCAAATCATGTTTCTTTAGGGCGGGCACATCGGGTTTCAGTCATATTTTCATCTCTATCCCAAACAACCGAACCTAATTATATGGATTGGGACCGGTTATCTGTATAATGGGTAGATTTGTTATGTTTCATCGACCCAACGACTAAACAATTAACCAGATTTAATTTATGCAACTCAATTTCACTAAAATACAAATCTTGTTTCGAGGGTATGAGGATTCAAATCCAAATTGCATCTAAGTGAATGCAACTTTTTACCCACCAATATATGTACGTAAGTCCACAATTACTTGTATGCAAATTTGTTATTATTTAATTATACATTAGTTATCTTTTACATCGGTATATGTATGACAATGAAATGATAATTTTTCATAAATTTAAATTTGTTTATATTTTAAATCAATAAATGTTATTTGTAAGTAAGTCATATATATTTTTGTTAATTATTCATAACAAAATTATATATAGAATATGCATATGAAATGTACATGTGTGAATTCTCTTCCAAAATATAAATATTTATTTATTTTTAAAGTACTTTTTTTTAAGGATGCAAGATTTTGGGGTTTTATGCTAATAAATAAGAAACTGTGGGCGGCCAACTAGAATTGCCACTAGTTTTGAGCTTCTATAAATGCAAGTAATCCTATTTTGTGGATTTTTAAGTTAAGTAATTTCCTTTTTATAGCTCATTTGTATGATTCTTTAATGATGAATGATTATAAATATATATACATATAAAGTTTTTTTTTAAATTATATATACATATAAAGTTAATTCCTCTTTTTGAAAAATGAATTCTTTTCTTGTACTTCAAATATTAGTAAGGATTAGATATATCTCACATAAATTTCGAGCTTGAATCTTAAGTACGAAGTAATTAGTAAGTTTATTTTATAGTGGATCTTCTCGATTGGAATTTGATTAATCAAAACTCGAATAAACTAATAACAAATTGAACTAATACACCCAAAAATGGATTTTATTTATGGCCATTTGATTGAAACAATCTATATAAATGGGTAGTTCATTTGTTTATTAAATTAAATTTAGAACATATAACATATGTAATATTTTAAAAGTTATAATTTATTTTTTAAAATATATAATTTATGCATTCATTTAATTGTATAATTTTTGTATTTGAATTTAAACTTTTTGTTTCTTCAATAAAATTGTAAAAATATTTTTCTAAAACAAATAGTTTAATTTTCTCTGATCCTATTTCGTGCTTGGAATAGTTTAGGACCCGAATTTTTGTACTTTTATTATGACTTTCGGGTTGGATTAATAAAAGATACCGCTTGCTTATCAAAAAAAAATTCAGCTACTATTAACAATAATTTTATTTATTTTTTCATTCTAGAACATAAGTCAAAGACTCAAAATGTTTAATTATTACTTATAGCTCAAAAGGGTATAAATAATTAATAGACCCATAATGCGAAAAAGACTTTATCAACTTGGTACAATTTAAGCAAAATAAGTAAAAAAAAATAGTATATAGTCAAATTGTATTGGAATTAGAGAGAAGAAAGAAAGAAAGAAAGAAAGAAAGATCCACCACCAAATATATTGGATTGAGTGACAAGTCTTTCCAATAATTGTTGAACTGAGCTGGCTGGGTTGGCCATGAACACAAATTTTGGGAAATGATGAGTCATGGGTTGAGCCACTTTTAGCTATTTTAGGTCTATGCCTAAACTTTTTGAACTCTCTATAAAAATATAAGTGACTACTTAAATATTGCTTAATTGTTGGCTAAAATAGCAAACAAGTTTTTCAATACATTATTGCGTCCTCTTTTTTGAAAATGTGTAAAGTTCTTGGAATTGGAAGTTTATAACAACACTACACAACTCTAATATCTATAATGTAAATCAATTTCACGTTTCATTATAATGATAGTTGGCAATTTATGTCGTAAAATACTACATGAACACGGAATTTGTGTATTTGAGTTCATACATTTTCTGATCATTTTTTTTATTTATGTTGAAAAATGTAACAGATTTAGTAATTGTGTCGTGTTTATGTGGACTTCTACACATAATTAATTAGTTGTGTTGTGATACGCATGACACTCTCGAACACTTGAGAGTTAATCGTAAATGAATCATAATAACATGTCAAACGTACCAAATGTGTGCTTGGATAGTGTTTTGTCAAATCTATTTGTTCTATATATATATCAAGCATAATGTGTTGGATATTATTCACGTCAATCGTATCGTGTTCTTGGTTTGTGTTAAAAAAAGTTTTGTATTCCTGTTAAAGATACGTAGATATTATTGTTTCAAATGTTTTATTAAACAAAATGTGTTTGGTCGTGTCATGTAACACGACTAATTTAGCTACCGTGTAAAACATAACGTGTTCAACCATTCAAAACAATTATTAAACGTGTTCAACACATGAGAATATTTAGCTCTACCTAAAATCATTGAAGAATTTTAACCAAACAAGCACGAGATTATAACAAATTTAATTACTCACCAAATCAGTTCAAATATTATATTGAAGAGTGAACTTGAAACCCAAAAAAAAAATCACTAGTAATAAAATTAAAATTAAAAGTAGAGAAGCTTATGAAAGTGGTTTTTTTTTTCAAAAAATTTTAAAACATCCAAGCAAGAAAATGGTAGTGGGCTGAATTTTCACTATTTCTTCAACGCAAGATAGAGTGTTCGAGCTTATAATAGGCTTGGGCCTAACCCATCTAAAATGGGCTTATCCTAAGTAAAACCCATTATAGACCTCATGAAGTTTAAAAATAGTATTTGCTTATTTTTCATGAAAATGCAATGGGTTGAGCCAAAACATAGACCGTTTCTATTGTCTTATTTTTCGTCAGAGTTAAGATGTTTTGTTATTTAATGAAAAAAGTTTAGAAGTGAGGAAATGTTGGATATTATAAATGAATGAGTTATAGTCACAATATGTAGAAATAAACATGTGCGTAGACCTAATTTTGTATGAGGACCAACATTTTATGCCACTAGACCACATGAAAACTAACAATAATGCTTTTATAAATATATATAATAAACATACGAGAACAAGCAATAACAAATCAATAATCGAAATATCTTGAATCTAATCAAGACTATAAACTTATTTGAGCGATCTTTAAGTGTTAAGAACTAACGCGTTTGTGATTCTCTCGTAACTAAAAATTAAATTTTTCTTCCAAGATTATTTCATTGAACTTTTTTCTCCATAAATATGAAAATGACAAGTTCATTGTAGGGTTTAGGTTGGGCTGCAAATTTAGGTCCCTCTTTGATGACCATACAAATGGTGTTTATTCCCATTTTAGCATAATGTGCCAAAAGCCTAAGACCCAACCACATGATGAGAGAGAAGAGTACTAAAAGTGTGAATAATTAGCAATTTAAGGGCCTTATTTTGACCATAAGGTTAATTCCAAATCTATCAATAATGTTTGTAAGAAGAAAAGAAAAGAAAGGCTCCAAGGGTTTGGCCCATATGGGTGCAAATGTGCAATGCATCTATATCTAAATTGGTAAAAACTAAGGAGTAAGGACACATCAGCCAGGTGTGCATTGCTACACAATATCTACTTATTTGTGACTAACTCAAATTACAATATGAAATTACCGTGTTTGTACTAACATATTTTGTAATTGTGTCGTGTTTATGTGAGAAAATTCAACATGTGTAGTAATCATGACGTGCTCGTGTTAGGCATCCAAACACGCACACACAATTAATAAGTCGTGTTGTAACACGTATATATAAGGATACAATTTAAAATGAATAATTATAAAGTGTTAAGCGTGACAAGTTGAGTCGTGCATAATGTGTTGAATAGTGTCGTGTGAAACGTGTCAACACGATCCAGATTTAGTTATCGTGTTTATGTTGGGTCGTGCAACACACAATTAACCTTCAACACTGCATCTACGCACAAATTTTACGACATGTGTAGATTCTAGTTCACCCGCATGCACTAATCTCTACTTGACGCATATATTCTTACAATTTTTTTTGAAAAAATAAATAAATTGAACGTTGAGTTATAATGGTGGATGGTGATGAGTATAACTTCTGTAATCTCTCACGAGACTTTTCTCGTTAAAATATATTTATTTGGAACTAGTAAACCGCAAGTAAGAAATTTCTATATCCATATTGTATATCGTGTTCAAACGTGGCACTTACAATATATTTATCATCGATTGTTTAATACATTTTATTGCTTTGTATTAGGGTTGATATTTTGAAGAGTAAAATCACAAAAATATAGTAGTATTTGATACTATATTTTATATGCAAAAGCAAAGAATGGAAAAAGTGTAAAATTGGTAAAGAGTGCATTGGTGAGCTAAAATGTGGAGAGTGTTTTTAGAGAGTAAAATAAAATAGATTCCAAATCCAAACACTAAAATACAAAAATATAAAGCTACGGATCGCTTGCAGCTTTTTTTAACTTCTTCCGCCGCATAAAACGTGGCGCTTTCTATCATCGATTTCTCTGCTCTTTTCTTTTTTTTTTTAATTCCCAAATAATTATATAATTTTAATTTTAAATTTGCTAGTAATATTCTCCTCTTTTTTCTACTTTTATTCCTCAATTAGCACTAAAATACATGAAGTAAAATAAAATAAAAACAAAAATATATTCTGCTATAAATTTAATGAAAATATTCAATTCATTTGAGGATTAAGAAAATTTTAAATATATACCTCTAAAAAACTTGCTTCTTAGAGGGTGACGCAATGGTCAAGACACATATGTCCACATAGAAAGTCGTGAGTTCAAATTTCATTACGTCGAGTGGGGTGGAGTTTGGGTTAAAAAGGGAGAGCTACTCCCTCTTGTGTAGCTCAATTTTTAAAATAAAGAAAAAGAAAAAAGAGAACAAGTGAGTCCGAAGGCTACAAGAACTAAGTAAGATGTGAAAGTTCATGAAAAATGCATATGGGACTTAAAACTTTACACCGAGATCGAACCATTATTCAAATGGCTAGAAAGCTTTCTCACAATTATGAGAGATTTATTGTCGACTTGCAAAACTATCTGCAAGCAATGAAAAAGAAAAACCACTCAAAATTTGTAATGAGAATGGGTGGCCCTCGATTGAAAATACTCAACACATAAATTGCAGGCCGAGCTAATATTTCAAACCAACTACATATAACTCGCTCGTGAACACTATTGGTGTCTTATGTGTAATTTGTTATTGTCAAATTTGACAAAAAGCCAAAGACTAAAAATTAGGTAGTGTGTTAGTATTGAAATTTATGTCCAAAAACTAAAAATTAACATGAAAATAAAATTCTTATTAATTATGTTTGTATTAGATTTTATTTTTGGTCACAGAGAATCTCATCTTATTCATTTTCTTTCCAAAATTTTAATATGCACATAACACATTTGTTGAATGGGGCGGTGTCAGATCAATTTAAAAAACAGGGCTTGAAGCTTGTAATATATCGATGTATTCTAATTTGCATGTATTAGTCTAAATAATATATTTTTGTCCTCAATAGAAGCAAATTAAGTTAATTGTAAGATTCGTGTTCACTGGTCACATGTCTCTGTCGCGTAGTTTAGTAAATTAGATTAGTTTGACAGTAGGGGACTGTGATACTTTGGTGTAATGTCACAACTACCACCATGTACAGTACTTAGCCAGTGAAATTGGAGGCACTTTATGAATTGATTAAGAGAAAGTTTAAGGTGGTTGCAGTGGTCCTGCACCCATATGATTTTATGTCATATCTAAAACTATGTATACAGTTACCAATAGGTTGTAACTCAGTGGGCAACGCAGGTTGAGATTGTGGAAAGATCTCTCAGGTTTGATTTTTATTAAATACATCTATGGGGAGGGGTGAGGAGCTTTAACGGTAACTAAGCCCTGAACCGAATTAAACCAGTGGTTTACAAAAAAAAAAAAAAAAACTATATATAAAGTTCATTTTACAATATATATATATGATATATACATTTTGAAACTAAAATCCCCTTTATTAGTCAAGAATAAGGTTATCAACAACTTCAGACGCTACATTGCTACCTCAAACTCTCGTTCGGCGCAAAATTTGAGGAACGAATAAGAACATGAGCAATATTTGCAAATTCCTACAAAATCAAACTCTATACCATGGACTGAATATCAAAATAAGAGTTGAAATATCTAATATTTTGAAGCTGAACTGGCTCTGATTATTTTTCTCATCCACACCTGGCTCGTTTAAGCGGACACTACACGAAGAGTGTCAAAATCCAAAATTACATTTTACTAATTGTGGGAAATTGCCTAGGCCACCACCGCCCTTGCTTAGACCATCTCTTCCACCGTCAGCTCATTAATCTACCGCTCTCCATAAGTAGATGTGACAATCTATCAAATTGAATCGATTTTTTTAGTTTAGATAAAATTTGTACATAAAATACACAAACAAGCGAGTAATTCATGAATACTCATATTCAGTGTGAATCGTCACGCCGACATTCAATTTGAATCAGACTTTGAAGAAAGAGTTGAAATATGAAAAATAAAATAGTTAAGAAAAAAGTAAAAGAAAAGAAAAGTAAAGAGGTAGCTGCTAGGGTTTTGGGGGATAATGCTGTGAACCTCCAGCCACATTGGATGGGTACTATACAGCTAAGCATCAGCCAATCAGAGCCCAAAGAAAGCGAAACGCCCAATAGAATAAAAAAGCAGCCATTACTATTATTTTCTTCCTCCTCCTCCTCCTCATCACTTTAGCATTTCCTTATAAAAATAAAAATAAAAACCCATTTTCACTTAAAATACAATCCATTCATCCATTCCCAATTCACCACACCATATGTATACATGTATGTCTCTCTATATGTGTGTATATATACACACACACACACACGAAACCCTCAGCTCCATCATTACTGTTCCCATCTCTCAGATCTCTCCTCCACACCATCGTCGCGTCTGTTTGTGTTTCTCTCCTTTTCTAATTCTCCTTCTGGTTTTCAAATCGATCCATCTCTTTCTTTCTTTGTTTGCTTATGTTTATGTTTAACCGGAAACTGACATTTCTACTTTCTCTCTCGCCGGTATTGGAATATATATATATATATATTGTGATTATCGGATGCTTTTGTTTTCTGTCAGGATTTTTATGTTGGGTTGCTAACAACAAATTAGCTGTTACGTTTGCCGTTTTTGAGATTTATATATAATTTGAAGAACAATAGGGTTTAGGTTTTGCTCTCTTGTTCACAACAATCAGGAACAGTAGAAATTATTTAGGCTTCAGCCCCACATGTTGCAGGCCACGTCAGATCGCCCTCGTCGCATTGCTGTTAACCTCTGAACGCGTTTTCTCTTCTTGATTGATCATCACTTTAATTTTCTGATAATTGGATCGGTTCTCAACTTCTCATGTGTGTATATATATATATTGTTGTTGTATGAATATATAATCGGACTGAATTATATACAGTAGTTGTTTGCGGGCGTAGCATCATCAAGATTCACATGCAGCAGGAAGAGATATATAGTGATGATGATGTTGATGAATCTGCCATTATTTGTTTCTTTTGAAAGTGATGAGAATCTTGATGATGCTGCAGCCGCAATAAATTACTACTACTCGCTCGCTCGCACTCCAAGCTTCTTCATCGAATCGATCCATCCTTCCCTACTTATTAATTTCTTCGCATACTTCTGCGACTAGTCAAGCTGATCAGCTGGCCATGAATTCAACAAGCAGGTGGGTCTCTCTGAATTTATTCCACTTTCTCTGAATTATTTATCTTCTCTGATCCATATATTTTTTTCCTTTTGAGCGTATTTAATGTAGTAGGATTTTTTATTTAGATATTTGTATATATCCATTCCATGTGGTGTGTGTGGATGTACTGATAGTATATATATATATACACACACAGTTGAAGAACATCCATTAAAGCTGACATGAGATCCAGGTAGCAGATCTATTGATTATTCTTTTGAAAACAAAGCAGAAGAAAAGAAAATGCTTTGATGATTAAAATGGCATCTCCAGTTGTGGGTGAGATGCAAGATACCCAATTTTGCCAAAAACTAACTCCTAACTCCAACAAAAGTTAGTCAGCCTGTGACTTATTAATGTCCAACAACTCATTCTCTATTCCCCTCTTTGCAATGGCGGAGCTTAGGGACGGCCGTAGCTGGCAACAGTTGTGTAGCTGTAAAATTTGAAGGTTTCATCAAAATTATCTTAACCTAGTGATAGAGAGACACCCTCTTTTATAGCATTTTCTAAATGTATATTGAGATAATCACATAAACACGAGGCATGCACATGCGATCAATGTTCAATACGTATTATTGGGTATAACTAATTTAGCTAAATTAGTTGCATTATGTTTGTTTTATATGATGAATATTGTAGCGGGCAAGTGTTTCAGGTCCACACATGGAAACAAGAACTGAGGCTGCTTTCAATTGATGAAGAAGGAAGCTAAATGGTTGGTTAGAGAGAAGCAGTGAGAAGAGAAGATGGTGACAAAGAAAAATGGTGTGAGAGAGATGAGTCATCAAAGTGTGTTTGATTGGTTTGATGAACTCAGGTAGTCAGTCTCTCATGGGTTGGTTCCTCTTCCCATCACCACCTTTGTCTTTGACCTCATGACCAATATTATGTTTTCAAAATCCATTTGATTATTTTATAGACTGTTTTCCCAAGTGTTTTTGGATTTTTGTCTTTGTGAGGAATCACTATCATTGAAAATTGCAGCAAAATTTTGAAATGCAAAACCATCATATATATATATATATTATATGCAAATCTATATATTCCCTTGGGTCATTTCAATTTATATGCTCAACAATTTGGGTGGTCACTTGCATTCATTTTCTTTTTCAACATTTTAACATCACTCTTAATAAGTTATGGTTTTGGTCATTGGTGGACCAACCAAGTGAGACATCTTGCAAGTTGCAACAACCTTGCTTGGACCCCATTGTTGGTTTTGTGTATACTCACTCTCTCACTTGCAAATATTTATTTTTGAATTTTTTCAGCTTTAAATTTCCAATATATATTACTGACCAGAAGTACATTTTCACTATTATCTTCAAATTAATTTCTTAGATGTTTTTTTTCTTCATTATTAGTATTTCTTGTTGATATATTATTCATGATAGTGATAATTCAGCCATTTAAGACCATGGAGATCTGTGTGCCTCTATCACTTTCTAAGTAAAGCTCAGTACTGCTTGTAGATCTTCATTGAGAGTGTAGTGTGTATGCAATGCCCATGTTCTGTATTATTTTTTAATTATATATTTACTTTCTTTTTAAAATATATAGCTTGTTTATTAATAATCATGAATCCTAAAAATGTCACATATCACCATATATGACAATATTTGTACACCAAAATAACCAATCTTCTTTGTGTAATACAAGGTGGTGAATTGGTGATGTCGTTGCATAAATTAGTCATAGGATTATTAAACCACTATATATATACCACCAACATATTATAGTGTTTTCTTCTTTGTGTAATATATATATATATATATATATATGAAGGCATGAAAAAATATTTAAACTAGCATTACAAACTAATTCAGGCAAATAATGGTTGATTAATGTTTATCTTGTGCGCTGCCTAGGTTTTTGATAGTT
>JAYMSZ010003952.1:0-10006 GCA_036897665.1 Pelargonium citronellum | reverse complement strand
ATTGACAATTTGATTAAAGTTTTGTATTTATTGTTTTGAACAAGTGGATATTAAATAGGTCAATGATGTTGCTACAGAGACAAAACAATAAAAGCACTATTAAAAATAAAAATGTTAAATGTAATTCAAATAAATTATAATAATACATAATTTGTCATATATATTTTTATTGTTGCATAACAATTTGAAACTTACAGTATGCCTCAAAAGTCAAAACAAATCATCTATACATATTAAGATATACAAGTATCAAAATTTATTTTTTATTATTATTTTTTTCTTATCACAACTTGTGTTCTCTGTGTCTCAAGACATGTCTTACTGTTTCATCAAAAAAAAAAAAGGACATGTCTTACTGCTTGAGCTTTTGAGAAAACCCTGCAACATCTCCTTCCTAAAAACTAGCTAAAAACTTACCAATCGTGCAGTTTAGTACGCGAGACTCCCATCATTTTAAAAATGACGGTCCATTGCATAAGATTTTTGTAAGCTAAAATGACGGTTCAGTTTACGGTCTTCCATCAGCTAAACGTGACGATCTAGTTCACGAGACTCCTATCAGCCTGTTAGGGTCGGCAAGAAGCTCATGCATATAGGAGGATTAACCTTCAACATCGCAAGGATCGAAGAAGGAAGTATCCACAACCCATCTCCACAAATCAACCCGGAAGCAACCGCGGGAACCATCAAACTCGCCTTCCGGCTATTCACCTTGTGCCAAACAAACACAACCAAACTCCCAACACACATATCAATTGCAAAGTAAGCTCCAACCAAGAAAGGCACACCCATTGCCATAGGAAGTGGAACCCAACGGGCGACGTTCGCGGGGGAAAGATCTCTCGCCAAGTTGGCAATGATGGCAAAACCGAAAAACCCGTAACACAACTGCAAGCAATGTTGGGGCAGGGCAGAGAAGCCCTGGACCCCGAGAATTGCCATGTTTCGGTAGATTATAGCATAAGGCGCTTTATACTCACCATCAGGGTTTCCCACATCAAACGCCTTGTAAAAGAGGAAAAATACGAGAGGCGCGACTACGCAACCTATAGCTGTCCCAATGGCTTGGCTCAAAAGCATTGATCGCGGGGAGGTCAGAGTCAAATGTCCCGTCTTGAAGTCTTGCATTAGGTCAGATGAAATGGAGACTATGGACTTGATCAAGCCGCATCCCACAAGTCCCGCCACTACGCCATTGCCATTTCCCGACAATGCTGCAAGCACGAAAAGAGCTACTTTACCGTAATTATATGCCATGTTCATGTCCGTTAGGCCAGCGCCATAGGCGTTGCAGAAGCTCAGAGAGGGCGCGAGGATGTAGGCAACGACAACATAGTACCACTTGAGTTGGGGAAACATGTTCGGGATGACAATGATGGAAATGATCGAGAAAATGGCGTACCCTACATACGCGGCCCAAATGGGAATGCCTTCTCTGATGAACAACTCATTTCGTTGATCATCACAAGGATCATCCTTGTTACGATTATCTGAAGAAACGAACATGAAACATTTTGGTGACAATTTGAACCAATGATTCCCTGTTTTTCTCTGAGCAAAGAACACAAATTGTAGCAGCAAATACATTACGAGCTTACTTAATATGAGATTCTTGTCCTTGACCCGGGCTTGAATGTTTCTTGCCGTACAAAACAAAATCTTAACAAAATTGTAGAGACCGTCTCCTAAAATGAGAGCAATGGATATGAAAACCTGCACATGACGTATCATTACAATATCATATTCGGTTTTGGAAATGATGGTATGCAGTTCTGATACAACAAAGTTAATACTACAATGTTAATTTCATTTCGATCAAAATCTTTCAATTTTTACACCCCAACGGTTCAAAAATATAAGTTTTAACTCCAAGAATTATTACAAAAATGCATCTTTATTGGGAATTTTTCCGTAAAAACAGTTTATAGCTAATTTGTAAGAGCTAATTTTAAATTTTTTAACAGTACAAGAGCGCGAAAAGATTTAAACAATTCATTTTACGAACCTTGTAACCGTTTAGACTCTTCATGCTGCTTTCTGATAGCGTTTCAGGGAACCACTCGCCTTTAAGCCCTTTTATCAATGGCCACATCACTCCCCAAGATAGCACGGCACCAAGAAGCAACGACAAGTTCACGAGATGAGAGCATATCATTCCCGCCCCAATGTAAGTCATGCTAAAATCGAAGTAGAACCTGAAAGGTTCAATTTCATTTGACCCAATGAGTACGAAAAGATCAATCGCTTATAAAAATAAAAGCCATCAAAATGGTCCCTGAACTATTAAATATTGAACAGGTTCATCGAACTAATTTTATACCAAAACAGTCTCCGAACTATAAATAATCGGCCAAAAAGGTCCATGACATAAAGTGCATTTAAAATTTTGATTAGTTTTGTAAATGTGACATTAAAAATAAATAAATATAATTTTGATGCCACATCAACAAAACTAATGAAAAAAACTAATGGATACTAACGTCATGACCGTATATTTTAGTTGGTTTTTAATAATTTGGGAACCATTTTTGACAGTATTTTCGATATGAAAACAAAGGCAAGGGCCTGAGGGCACGCACGAGTTTCTCCAAGCTGTTAAGCCAAACGTAGGGAACTGAGCGAATCCACATTGATCTCCACCCGAATAAAACCACTGAAAGAAGGCCCAAAAGAAACTAAACGAAAAGAACTTCGCGAACCCGTGGACTTGCTTCCTGCAAGAACCGAACTTAAGATAGTCTAAGTTTCGTTGGAACTCGGGTTAGCAAGAAATTTGAGTTGAGAATGCGTACTTGGCCATACTGTCTCCTTTGGGCGTGTGAAACCCGTTAATGAGGACTGCACTTGCGGTTCCACTTGGATACGACAGTTTGTAGTCTATGATCATTATCTGCGAAACAACAACACGATATGTTCATGAACAACAAGAACATTTCAAAACTCAACAAAACAGCGATGCAAATGAGATTCTTGTGACCAAAAAGAGCGCCATTTTTAGAGGAAGTGAATGCAAGAACACGGCCATTTATACACCAAATAACCAATTCAAAAAAAAATAATAATAATAAATAAAAAGCATCATAACATGACTACATCAATAATCTGAGAGAAAGTAAGCATAACACGCAACACTCATGATCAAGATTAGCTATAAAAAAATCCCATCGGAGATAAGATCATTGTGACCATCTCTAAAGAAATATAGAGAACCAATTCAACCCGAAAAACTTGAATTTCTTCATAATCACAACACAAACCCATCAATAATTTGCCTGAAGGTCACCGTAATTAACTTTCCGATCACTCTAAACAGAAGAATTTAAGAGAAAGAAAATGGGGCGGATTGGATTCAAGTCAGATTCTGATCCAAATGGTCAACTCTACTCTATTCAGATGAAACTGAAAGAACATGAAAAGCAGCAACAACAACAACAAAAGGTACCTTTCTGAGAGGAACTAAAGCCAAAAGCCCAACAAAGCTACTAACAAAGAGAAAAGCCATCATCCACTCAATTCCAGGCTCTTTGGTGCTCCCAGGACTGTTCCCCTCAGTGTCCACCCCAGCTTGCTCATAAGTTTTTTTGCTCAAACCCAACAAATATGACCCAAAACCACCTGCAAATCCCACAAAAAATCAACACAAAAAAACAGCAAGAAACAAAGCCACAAGCCCTATCAGACTCAGACCTCCAACAGAAATGGTGTAGCAAGAAACAGCACAAGTCTGAATTAAGGTGTTCTCTTGTCGGCTAAACGGAGCAGAGGCAATCCCGGCTTTATGCAGCAGCTTGGTCCATGTCCTCACAAACACGAAAGCCAATAGAGCTGCAGAGACATTGAGGTTGGGGACAAGGCCTGTGGTGAGGTTGAGCTTCATTACAATGACACTATAGATTATGCCAATGGCTACACTTGCAATGAGTCCTCGGATTGTGATCTGTTTAGTCCATGGAGCTATGGACCTCTTCGCTCCTCCCTCGGTCTTGTCCCTTGCCATAACCTCCTCCATGTCTCTATGAATCTCTCTCTCTTCTTCCATTTCAACACATTCTTCAAAACAATCAAAACCCAGAAGCAAAATCAAAACAGTGAACACAACAAAATTGAAAAAGTCAGAAAATGAACATCAAATTCTCACCTTTAATTCTACTCTGAATCTCTCTCTATCTCTCCTTCTTTAATACATTCTTCTCTGAGCATTGGCAAAAGACAGCACCAAAACAATTAAAACCCAAAAGCAAAATCAATACAATGAACACAACAAAAATGAAAAACCCAGAAAATGTGTGTCAAGTTCTCAAACTCCAGAAACAAAATCAAGACAGTGAACAGGACAAAAATGAAAAACCCAGCAAAATGAATGTCAAGTTCTCACCTATAAAAACCCAAAAACTTTGATTCTTTCAAGACAATTAAGCAAAAAATTTACTTCTTCTGCTCTATCTTCTACTCTGAACATCAAAACATGACACAAACAGCACCAAAACAATCAAAAACCTAGAAACCAAATCAATACAGTGAACACAACAAAATTAAAATAAAATAAAAACACAGAAAATGAACATCAAGTTCTCACCTTTGCTAATAAAAATCCAAAAACTTTGATCCTCCCAAGACAATGAAAAAAACCCAGTTGGACTTTGCTTCCTCTGCTCTTTCTCCAACCGAAAATCACTGCGTTGACTTGCGTATTTTTCAATTGGGTCTCCCAATGCAACCTTCAGAGCAATAAATACACAGAAACCACCTTGAAAATTGACCCCCAAAATGGCACAATCTCACATCCAAATAAAAATCCCAACTTTTTTATACGCATCAACTCAATACCCAAAACCCACCAACCGAACCTAAAAATCTGTACTGCATCAACTTCATGTACTGCAAAAAAAACCAAAAATTTGTAGTACAATACGTAAAAAAAAGGTAACTTTTTGTAGTGCACAATGGACAGAGCTCCAAAAAATTCCACAACTACAGCTTCTTCATTGACTTCGAATCCATCATTGATTGATGGGTTTTTAGAATGAATCGATTCTTCGAAAAAAAATAAAAACTTAACTAACGGTCAACAATGGTGATGCTGATACAGTGAAAACGATGAAGAAAGAGAGGGAGAGCCGGAGAGGAGATAGAGTTGGTGGGTCCAAGAAATGGGTGTGGGATTTGATCGGACGGTGGAGATTGATTTAACTAAAGTGGGAATCGGTTATGGCCATACATGTCAGCATCAGGTGTCTCGTGCCACACACGTTCTATCAGGAATAAATGGAGCGCGTGTTTGGCACCTTCTGTGGAGGGCGTGGGGTTTTTATTTGTGTGTGACTTAAAAGGAAAGTGAATGTTTTTTTGAGTTTTTATTTTTGGAAATGTTTTTGTCAGTAAATCTTAGTAATACACTTCTATTTTTTTATAATAATTATAAATAAAAAAAATAATTATTTTTGAGTTTTTAAATAGAAATACACTTCTATTTTTTTTATAATAATTATAAATAAAAAAATAAACAAGTAAATATCCTTCTAAATATACCTGAAACCAGTATCGTATCCACCTGAAAATTTTCAGAATCTATAAAGTTTTTTAATATTTTTTTTCTCACTTTGTAGAACTTTTATAGTAATTTTGTCAGTTAACTTTTTGCCTTTTTGGTAAGGTTGGTTTCTTCATGAACTTTTTGAGTCATTGCTGACGGTTATTGTATTTTATTTTATTTTTTAAACAACTTGTTTTATATATACAGTACAAAATATAAGCATTTGAAACGTGGGAGATTATGGGTTTGACGAGGTAAGTGAGGTGGAGTTTTTGGCGAAAAAGGAAAGTGGACTGAATACGCATAAAAGCGACCCACTACTGTTATAACAAGCTGGGTGGATAGAGTTAACAATTTGAATGAAAACTCATAAATATTTGAAATTTAGTCTCATACGTCTAAGATTTGATTAAGCTATATTTTTTCTACAAAACTACGTATCGTATTGAAAAAAATTCACGCATTATATACTAATATTTGAAACTCGATCTAATATAAACGTTTCGAATCAAATTCAGATTACCCTTTTTCTATACGAATACAAATGAATTCGATATGAAGAACTCGCACATTTTACAAGTAGTTGATATTATCCCTCCAGGACCGGAACTTCTTGTTTAGGAGGGCGAGTCTATCAAAGTGGATCAACCTTTAACAAATAACTCTAATGTGGGTGAATTTGGTCAGAGGATGCATAAATAGTGCTTCAAATTACCTATCCAAAGACTTTTGTTCTTCTTGACATCTATTCTTTTGGAACAAACCTTTTTGGTTCTTAGAAAAAAACAGAGCAAAGTTCACAAGCTACAACACACGCCCATTTGTTGACTTGTGGTAGGTATTTCCAACTCGAATCCCAACCTGTCAAACACTCCCAACTTTATGGGCTTTTCATAGGCCCAAATTATTCAAAGCCCAAATAGTCCAAATACTCTTTAACAATACGAGCCCATTTAAAGGCCCATAAAATCGCAGCCCAATATAGAGTCCAGAAACAACCAATCCATCGTTCTCGATCGTTCCTTCATCGCCAAGAAGATCACAGACCAAACCCTTTCGTCGTCCCCAAACCAAACCGTCCCTTCTCTATTTTAAAACCTCCCAAAGCCACAGACACCCACACATTACGCATACAAAAATATATATAAAAATAAAGTTTCTTTTTCTTTTTCTTTTTCGAATTAGGGTCGGAGAGCGAAAATGGGAGGTTCATCGGAGACGAAACTGTTGCAGGAACTGATTCTGTACGCGGCCAGCGCCGCCCTGAGTTGCTTGGTACTGTTCGCCGGACTCCGCCACCTCGACCCCAACCGCGAAGCATCGAAGAAAGCCCTAGAACACAAGAAGGAAATTGCTAAGCGTCTGGGTCGACCTCTTATTCAGACCACTCCTTATGAGGTATGTTACACTTTAATTCGAACTATTTGGATTCAAATTTACGTTTTCTCGATGGTTTTGACCATTTTGACTCGTGGGTTCTTGGAAAGATGCAATTTTTTCTACTAGTTTTATTGTTCTTGATGTAATTTTGTTAATGTTGGGTAGGGTTTATGTGGTTCTGTTAGATTTTTTTAGGTTATATGATGCTGGGTGCTTATGTGTCTATCAAAATTTTGTGATAATTTAGTTGGTTTTGTGGGTACTTGGAAAGATGCGGTATTTCAAATCAGTTTCATAAATTTGTGATGTATTTTGGTAGTATTGTACTATTGTGTGGTGTTTATTTGGGTCTTTGAGAAAAAAAATCATAGATTTTGTAGGGTGTTCTTTTGCATCTCTTAAAATTATATGATGTTGGGTTTATATGGGTTTATCTAAATTTCGTGATTATTCAGAGTGTTATATTATATCATCGGTTTTGTGGGTTCTTCGAAAGATGCAATATTTTATATTATTTTTATGATTTTGGTGGTGCATTTTGTTAATATGGCATTGGGTTTGTTAGATTTTTTTGGGGGGTGTTGTTTTGTATCAGTTAAGTAACGTGATGTTGGGTTCTTGTTTGTTTATCTAAAGTTTGTGATGATTAGAGTATCATATAGTTGATTTTGTGGTTAAGAACTTTTTTTCTTTGATAATAGGATGTTGTAGCTTGTGATGTTATAAACCCCGACCACATCAATGTGGAGTTTGATTCTATTGGAGGGTTGGAATCCATCAAGCAAGCTCTTTATGAGTTGGTGATTCTTCCTTTGCGGAGGCCTGAGCTGTTTTCGCACGGGAAGCTTCTTGGTCCCCAGAAAGGGGTCTTGTTGTATGGACCTCCTGGTACCGGTAAAACCATGCTTGCCAAAGCTATTGCGAAAGAGTCTGGAGCAGTTTTCATCAATGTGAGGATATCGAATTTGATGAGCAAGTGGTTTGGTGATGCACAAAAGCTTGGTAAGTTTACATATTTTCCAATCTGTGTATTGGGTTAGACTGTTTTCTTTGGAAAACAAATAAACAATCACAGCTTAAAATTTTAGTTATTGTAGTCCTTTAAATGCTACTTAGTTTTCAATTTGTCGCTTGTACGATGAGAACTACTTTCTAGGGCATATTGCTTTTATTTAAGGTTAAATTGGATTTCATAGGATAGTGTAGGACTTGGTATATCGTATCTGATTTTCGATTCCCAACCTATGGAAAAAAGGATAAACATTGGTTATATTTACTATCCTAATATGGTAGACACTAGACACCTTCTAGAAGTATCAGCATAATACTTGTGTTAACAAAGAAACTACCCATCACTCTTCTTTTAGCTTACACATTTTGAGATCAATTCCCTTTTCATCTTTTCCTCTATACACCACTTGAGGTTAAAATCCTAATTGTTTGTAATGTACTTTTCTTAGTCACGCATTTTATATGTTGCACCTATGGAGGTTGTTATTATGTTGTTTACCTACTGTTTTTTTGTTGATTATGTAGTATGGGTTTTTCCTTGGATAGAAAGAGCCTTCTCGTTTGGCTATGTGATGTGGGCTTGATTAAGGAACCATTAAAACTAACTTTTCTCGAAGAAGGCTAAATAGGTTCTTTTAAGTTACATCCGGTTATTCTGGTACCCTTGAACTGCCATTTTTTTATACAGATTTAGTTCCTAATTAGGGTTTTCTTTTTAGTTTTTTAACCACTAGACTTGTCATATTTTTTGTTTACCCCCCGGTATCCTGTACAATTGATTTTCATTGCCAAATCATCAAAATTGTCATGCCAGCAAATCTAAAGTACGCCAATTAAGTAACGATTTGTGGGTGGTATGAACACTGGGCCCAGTCGCCCCTTTTTTTGCCCAAACGAAGGAAAACCCTTTTACTCATTCTGCTCACTTTAGATATCTTTGAGCTTATGAAAAAAGTTTATAGATTTCTACTACGTGGGAACAAAACAGTCACTTCTAAAAAGTCCTAAATTTCTTCTTTCTTCTTCCTCACTACCTCGCCCTCAAATTTTGATGATGTGATTGTGTAAAATCGATAGTTCCAGGGGGTGAATCAAAAAACATGACTACTCTAGGGTTTTAAAAACTCAAAAACCTTAGTTAGGAACTAAATCTAAAAAGAATTGACGGTCCTAGGGGTACCAGACTTATTAACTCGTCTTATTATTTCCAATTTTACATTTACCATATCTGAGTTGTCAATTTTGAAGCACCAGACTCCAGAAACCTGACTCAAGTTAAATTAATTTTGTATTTTGAAACTACAAATTGAAGAAAAATAACTGGACAGTTTAGGCTTTTAGGTATATTAAGGCTTTAATTTGGCGTGTTCTTAATTTACTGTATCAACCTTTGCAGTTGCTGCTGTATTCAGCTTGGCTCACAAACTTCAGCCTGCCATTATATTCATTGACGAAGTTGACAGTTTTCTGGGTCAGCGCAAAACTACAGATCACGAAGCGTTAACAAACATGAAGACCGAGTTCATGGCTTTATGGGACGGTTTCACCACAGATCGTGAGTTTCCCATGCTCTCTATAAAGTCTAAACAATACGAATTTATACAAGAATTGATGTTCCTTGAATTGGCTGATGTTAATGTAGTGGCTTGTGTTCATTATGATTTTGCTTTGTGTCTGTAGATCATGCTCGGGTAATGGTTCTTGCTGCAACTAATCGGCCATCAGAATTAGATGAGGCAATACTCCGCCGGCTCCCTCAGGCCTTTGAGATCGGGATACCTGACCGCAGAGAGAGGGCTGAGATACTGAAAGTCATTTTGAGGGGTGAGAATTATGATGAGAACATTGACTTTGACCATGTTGCTAGATTATGTGAAGGTTACACCGGTTCAGATCTTCTTGAGCTCTGCAAGAAAGCGGCCTATTTTCCCATCAGGGAGTTACTAGATGAAGAAAAGAAGAATGGCAAAAGTTCCGATGTGAGTTTTCTCGACTAAATTCTTGTTTGCTTCCGAGTTTTTTTTTTTTTTTTTCTTTTTCCAAATTTTTCCCCCTTAGGCAACTAAGGCCCCCACTGACACT
>JAYMSZ010003951.1:0-10007 GCA_036897665.1 Pelargonium citronellum | reverse complement strand
GAGATAGCGCGAGTTACAGAGACAGAGAGAGAGAGAGAGAGAGAGAGAGATGTTATTACAAGACTTAATAGTTAGCAAATTTGAGCACTCACTTATAGTAAAAAGAACAAGAATCAAGAAGCACCCACAAGTCAAGAAAATGGATTTTGAGTGGTAGACTCTTATATTTTCTTTTACTATTTTTGTAGTACCATGCATGCATTTATGGAACACCATTTGGTCTTTGTTTAATCCAAATTCAAGAATCTCAAGAAACAAACAAATCAGCAGTTTCTTGGGATAACGGCTTTGGTCATTAATTACTAATTAATCAAACACTAATGTCATAATCAAACGATCAACATTTTCACACACTTTCAAATCCAGACAAGGCAAGCTTCCAAGTTCCAAGCCCGAGGAAAAAACAAAGAAAATATGTTTTATTTAATTTATTATTAATTATTTGAATTTTGAAGACCTTCAAGAAACCAACTTCCAAGATAGAGCTCAATTTTTTTAATTCAACTGTGGAATTCGGATAGAGATTAATATAATGGTATCAGTTTCTATTCCATTCCCCAGAGCTTCTATTCCACTGGAAATGTCAGGTTGAAGATTACAATATATTTTGTGTCAAATATGGAGAGATAAGAATAAGATACCACAGCAAAGCAAAATGTCAGATTATAGAATACAAGAATATGATGAGATCAAAGAAAGTCTAATATATATGGGACCACTTGCCCTTATTGGATTCATTAGCTTAATTAGATGACCTTTTTGCATGAAACAAATCAACAATATATAGCTACATAATTAACCTCACCTATCTTTCTGATGATCACTAAATTAATTATTGGGTAACTAACTCCTCTGTCTTGAGCTTCTTTCTGGGTCTTGGCTAACAAGATGTGGAAAAAGATTAAAATTTTTGTTTATGATGATGTTTAATGATACATGCACAATTTTTACATATCCTTCACCATATGTCAACTTATTCTGTTAAAAAAAAAAACAAGATTCATGAATCATGAGTTAGGAACATCTTGGCCTTTTGGATGAGACCTCTCTCCATGCTTTTGTCTTCTTCTAGCTTCTTCTTCTTTTCTTTTTTCAGCAAGCATAAACTCGAACATGAGACCTCAAGTCTCCATGCTTTTGTTTGGTCAAGGGAGCTTGTGATTTTAACTTAATTGAGTTTTTTTTAAGTACATTTCTCAGCCTTTACTAGCTTGTGTTTTAAAAAATTGTATGCTATTTAAAGAACGCAGACAATAAAACTTAAGATGCTGAAGCTACAAGTCCAAAAACAAAAACAAAAAATGAAACAAAGATATAAAGGCGATCGAGTTGAAGGATCGGTAGAGGAGATTAAGTCAACAAATGAGCAAATACATGGTTGATGGGCATAAAGATTAAAGAGTAGAACTATTAGTCTATTAATAACTAGGCCACGTACGTAAGACTCTAATTAGTTACAAACTATGAAATGAATACAGTAGGACATGATCAGTAAACCTAATCCTTATAATGCTTTATTAATTAAGGTAGCACCAACTGTAGCACTAACTATATTAACATTTCCCTGGATGTTTGTTTAGATGACAACTCTTATATTGAATTACTTAAACGAGAAACCTTTGTCTAAATGTGTAAAGTTACCTCCGAAACACAATTATATTAGACCCCTGACTCTTTTTTGTTGTCTTCTTAAATTTCAACTTTTGGCTATTCTTACTATATAACACTTGACTCAAATCTTTTCAGAGCTAAGTCACTATCTCATGAGATGCTCAAAAGCCAACAATATGAACTAAGCAATTAAATTGATGGAAGCACTGAAGGTGCTATATTTCACCCTCTATACTTTCCTTCAGGATTTCATGTTCTCAAGCTCTTGTAAATTCACTAAATATTGTGTGGTAGAATCACAACTCAACGCCAAAGTCAATCATCAAAAACTACTTTTAGGATTCACATTCCACACACAAGAAATTTAGCATGACATTGATGAAAAGATAACATATATAAAAATAAGCAAATAAATTCAAATTTGTCATTCACAATCCAAATACAAAGATAAATATTATATTTTGAGGAATATAAGTAGAGAATAGAGAAATTAATTTCAATGGAGGAGATAAAGTCTCTTCAATCTTCAATCTATATCTAATTTCTGTCCCTAATCCCTAGAAATGGCCTAAAATGGTTGCCTCATCTAATAAAGACAAAACCTTAAAGTACTTATAGTATTCCAACTGCATTAAATTGACTAATAACATAATTAAAAACACCAATAGTGTGATTTGGTCGCAACCAACTTCTATCTTGAAATGAACTTTTAAGTGTCTAAATGATATTAGAATGACGCGTCTGACGAGCTCAACAAAGACGAATGGCACAACATAAATAGTTGTCACTCTCATGAATTTTGTTGGGAATAATTAGGCCTAGGAGAGATCAAACATGCCACGAGCGAAGAGAACTCAGCGATGGATGAGTAAGGAGAGAAAACTACTCCTTGAGGGTAAACGGCCCAACCAAGGTACCCAGGTCGCACCAACATACTGGAGAAGTATTTTGGTAGGCTAGAATATATGTGCTCCACAAGATGGAGATATTTTTGTAACCTCCATTGTAAATTTATTCTTTTATCAAGAAAAAAGAGTTGCAATACTTAGGTATGAATCACGTCCTCAACTTACACATTGGGCCGAAACATAAGCCACATGTTCAATCTCCATAACCCGCTGAGGTGCACGGGTTATACAGTAATCCAAGTTCAATCCTTATATCCCGCTGAGGTGCATAGCTTTGCACGCTCATCATTTTATTCATTGGTTGAATTATTCGAACCTCTAAACTGTTTTGTAAATATAAATAGAATGATGAATTTTATGTGACACTTAATATACATAATTTATATTGTATTTTCCTTCACGAGGATTGATTGATGGTTCAGTACTTCAATCAAGCTCCAACTCCTCTAACAAAATATATTATATGAGAAACATTTATATACAATGTTGTGTCCCAACTTCTTATAATGATTACACTAAGTTATCATTTAATACATAGCTTGGGTTGTGCAGTTTGATCAGTTTTGATTTTTGAGAGGCTTGCAAGAAACTAGACAAAATTAACAAGTTTCTCTGATTTTTTGGTAAGTGTCTTTGGAAATAGTAAAAAGTAAAAACCCAAAGTGTATATAGGATTCCACAATTTCTTACTTTGCTTTCGGTAATTGCAATGAGATTAATGATAAATGAAATATATATAGTTTGATATTCCCCAAAACCCTACAAGAAATTTATCAAAATAGTAAATTAATTAAATCCAAAATTTGGTACTTGACTTTGTGGAAACATGTATTTAATGGTGGAGGATTAAGGGTCATATATAGAGTCAAAGGCCAAACTTGGGACCCCAAATTCAGTGAAGCTCCCAAAATTGAAGCCCCTCGGTTTGTATCTCTTTTTGTCTCTTCTCTTGGGTCCTAGGGCTTGCTGTCCAAGCGTGTAATCAAAGTTTATAACTAATAAATAATTAATGCGGTCAATTTTCAAAACTCTTCCATCTCAAGCATCTATGCCTCTTTCCATGTGAACATTTAAGTTGTATTTTTCTGCATTCTTATTTACTTTTAACCCTTTTCAACAATATTCATGTAAACTGTTTACCGCAAGAAAAAACGTCATCTGGCGGAGTCAGAATTTTGCTCAAGATGAGGCATAAAATACTTTAGTTAGAAAATTTAACGTAAAAGGAATAGAATCTTGAACCTTTCTACGTTAAGTTAAGGAGGGCATTACTAATATTGGACTGAGACATTTTCTAGTTAAGACTTTTTTTTTTAAAATGCATTTGACTAATAAGTAATAATAATTCTAGTTCTTTTTGAATTTATCCGTTTTTTATATAATAAAATATTCATTTGGTTATGAACTTCTCATTTTATTAATTTAAACCTATATCTTCGTAGAGTTTTTGCTCTATTTTATCATTTTTACAAAGAAAAGTTAGAGAAATATAGAAATATCAATTTCATGTTAAAATAGATAAATAATATATATTGCTAACTTTAGGTGATGAAAATATTAATGAAAATATG
Organism: Pelargonium citronellum; assembly: GCA_036897665.1. Taxonomy (NCBI): domain Eukaryota; kingdom Viridiplantae; phylum Streptophyta; class Magnoliopsida; order Geraniales; family Geraniaceae; genus Pelargonium; species Pelargonium citronellum. The sequence goes on along the minus strand of JAYMSZ010003951.1, from coordinate 5,917 downwards.
ATTTTTCACCCTTAATCTAAATATTCATTCAAAAAAGATATTACTTTGCATTTGTTTGTGCTTGTCACACAACATATTTGAATTTCATTGCCTTCGCATAGGTGAGTTTACAAAGGGCATGCAAAGCCGTTCTAATTTGAATTATTTCTTTTGGTTGCGCCATTCTTATGGAAACTTGGTGTAACTTTGATATAAATATATACTATTTGCAAACTATAGAATATTTTGACATTGGTAGGTAAAATTCAAACCTACCACACAATCACTTTGACTTTTTATTTACAACAATTTCTAGTGGTTGTATAGGAATCAACTCCTTTCATCTTCCTCAAAACTCAAAACACAGTATGGAATCTCAGTCATTTCATAGATGCATTTTTTTTTTCAACACGAGACTAAAGTGGTATATAAAAAATATACACTACAAGTCTACAACCCCAAGTTGACCATATAGTCCTCTTGAATGTGAAGAGTACAGATACATGTAGATTGGTTTTGAGCGGCTATTAATAAAAGAGACCATTGTTCACGGTGGAGCTGAACATGACACACTCTAATAGAAGACAGCTCCAATTGCAGCATAAAACTCGCTGACATATCAATATTGATTCATCACCATGCTTATGTTTCACTCCATTTCCAATAATCATCTAATAATTCAAAGATTAACTTGTCTTTGTGGCAACTGAGTCACTGAGTTTTGTTCTCTAAGGTAAGTCTCCAAGACAGATTAAAGTTTGGTTAGAACATCAATGTTCAACAAATCAGAATATTACAAGATTCAGACAGCAAACCTATGCTGATGTTTCTTTGCTGATCGAAGTTGCTTGACCAATCAACTTTACGTATTCACTGGTTCTCACCGAGAGTTGTGTATTTGTGTAGAAAGGCGATAAGACCTGTTGGGTACATTTGAGATTAACGTATAGCGCAGCTTGCACAACCTACCATTATTGAGATGCTTGCAGCAATTCCTTGATGTCATATCCTTGCAGCTACAAAGCAAAAACAATTAAGAAGAGTACTCTAATTAGCACCCGTTCTGAAAATTAAAGATGCAAAGTTTATCACCATTGAAGAAATACAGGATACACTTGCACCCGTAGATTCATTAAGACACGAAGTCAGAATTAATGGCAATATGCAGATATATCTCAGATCCGACCACGATAAGTAAAATATTGTACCATAAGGAAGGTGAGAAACAGTATGACTCCTGAGTTCCAGAGAGCATGTATTGTGATGGGAGTTAAGAGGTTGCGAGTCTGAGCATATGAAACTCCCAATACAGTTCCTGCACAGAGGTTTTCTATTCTTCAAACAAAAATGTCTACTGGAAAGCCACTGTTCCGAATGTTTTATAACCTAGAATGCTAGCAAGAAATACTGATCGTGATGTTTTTTATACATTATAGATCATCTAGCAATTATGGGTCATGGTGCGAATGTGTTACCTAGAACAAACAGCTGAGGAAATTGTCCCGGAGTGAGATGGGCAAGAGCAAATGCAGCAGCACTAATGATAATTGCAACTGGTGTAGGAACCCTGAGCAAAAGAAAGTACAGGAAGCATCAGAGAATATAGAACACTCACCGGATGTTGGTAGTCAATAATACATCATTATTTTGTAGATAGGATGTCTAACGTTTAACAGAAAAGACAGTAGCGACATGTCACTGTCCAACCGTCTTCAACCCAATAAATCTAAATAATCTTTAATTTAAATAGCCTTATGTTGTGAACCAAAAGAATGTGTCTCCCCTAGGCACCACCTTATTGGTGGTTTCCTCCATGCGCATACACCTATACATGTTATCCGAACACTGATTAGTGTTTACTTTTATTATACAGGTATAACCACGTTGCCCTAATTGGTGTTTATTGTGATTGACGTTCATGGACAAGGTTGACCCCTCCCTCCGAATACAGGAGTTTGGGCCACCGCATGGGGCTGATTATTTCAGTCCCTAACCAATGGTATCAAAAGTCTGGTTCAGGAGCGTAGCGGATCGTCGTGGCGCATGTGGTAGAAGCGGATGGTTCGTGGTGGCATGCATCTTTTGAGTGATCGATGAGATGAGACATGAGGTCAAGCATGGTTTTGGCAATTGATGGGTGTTTTGCGGAGAAAGACATCGAGTGATACGTTAGGCGAGCGCCAATTAGGTGGTTAGTGTGTGCTTTTTAAGAAGGACCAACAAAGACGGATAATGGCATTGCACGAGGTGGTACGTCCTGAAGGGATAGGGTTTGACTGAAGCACTTGAGTTTCTTTGCCAATGAGAAGGGGCCCGCAAAAGTATTTGGCAGCGGCTTGGGGAAAGGAAGAGAAGCGAGCACAAGTCTGCAACAAGGGCGTTTGCAGAATGGGTGGGGGAGATTGTTGTGAATCAAAAGAATGTGTCCCCCCTAAACACCTTACAAGAGATCTTCCTCATGCAGCATACTCATGTACTTATTATCTAGATGTTGATAAATGCCTATTTTCATTATACACGTTTGACCTCGTGCCCTAATTGGTGTCTATTATGCTTGATAGACATGGATAAAGCTGGCCTCTCCCTCAAGATGCGGGAGTTTGGGTCACTGCACTAGGCTAATTCTATCAGTCCGTGAAACTTTCAACCAAACAACGCTTAATATTACATCAAAGCACATGTTTATATCCTCTGATAGGCCACCCTAGATAAATAAATATCATTTATTCAGAAATCATGAAAGGTATTATACAGATTATACCATTTAGTTAGGGAAACCAAAAAGAATCCTCGAAATACACTCTCCTCAAGAACTGGAGCAAAGACACCTGTGACTCCCAGCAAGCAAGCCGTGCTACAATGGAGATCATGATAAAGCACAAAGAACATAATCACATAGATTAATACTCTGAATTGAAAGTTTCACATCCTTGATCTCTTAGGCAATTATACAACCAGAACATGCACAAATATGTGAATCTAGGTACCTTATGCTTGAGGATCCTATCAATGGTAGCAATCTAACAAGAGCATCAGTCTGAAACCAAGTCCAGAGAAACTTATCATGGATTCATTAGAGACTAGCAAGTACTAAGAAGCTTAATCTATATAACTATCAGAGGTGCTAACTATTAAACCTAGTAATTACTCAAAATTTTATCAACTACTGAACAGTCCATTCTAACTAAATGAAAAAAGAAAAGAAACAAAGAAGAAGTTAATATAAACTCATTACTTGTACAAACATTACAGTAAGGTCCATATTTCTAGTCCATGATTTAATGGAAGATCCTAGTCTTACCAATTTGCACTTAATCTCCAAATAAATTATATCCACCACTCTTAAATTGAAAAAAATAAAATAAAAGGAACTAATATTAAGGACTGAGTAATGACTAACCTGTCTTTCTGGGATCTCACTGCTAAACAAAGAGATAGCAGCTCCAGTTAAGGAGACAGCACCTACAGCTCCAACAATTCCAATCCCTGCCCAAAGGAGCCAACCCTTTTGTAGATTGAAAGGTTCCCTCAAGTCTGGAACAACAATCAATCAATATATTTGAGTTATAATATATATCCATTCTTATTTATAAAAGAACTAAACAAATAAGGTTTATGATCAGTATTTCACAGAATTTAGTAACTCTGTGCTGTTGACTTCACAATGAGATATAATGGAATATTGGTATGGATCACAAATATGCAGTAACCTAGAAAGGTTTCTGTAGTCTGTACACAAATGGATTATACCATGACTGGTCAGGGTGAAAGTTTGCAGGAGAAGGACCAGTTAACAAGAAAACAACAAAAGATTAAATAATAAAAACTTGTATACTTCTCCAGGGAAATGCATTGAGCAGGTTTTATTGTAAATACCATAGCGAAAAACATCTTCAGGTAGTGGTTGGAAGGAGTTTGCGACACTATATAGAACTGCAAGTACTAGAGCAGTTGTAGTGCTGCCAAAAAACAAGTATATAAAAATAAGTCACTTGAAGCTTCTGAAACCTACTATCATATAACTCCATGAAATACAATCTGATAAAAAGAACACCAAGGTCAAGTGTTTATCAAGCCATTAGGGGATTGGTGGGTAAGGGATCATAAATTCATTTTGATGAAATTAATTATACATACTCTCACATATTAGAAGCAATTTTTATGTATGTTATGTGAATTATCAATTACAAGCATAGCATAGCTGTTTTAAACTAAATATAAGATGGTAAGAGAACAAGCATTGTATCCTACTATCCTGTAATACCTATGTATATGGCCAGAAAGGACATGTTAAGCTAACAAGGTTATATAAGAAAACTCTCAAGTTAAAGTTCAAAATGAAACCTTCTTTACATTATACCGGAAGTTAAGGAATTTAATAGTCTTAAATATTGACATCTTCATATTGCAAGTCAACACTAAGACTTAAAGAATTCTAACTAGGAAAAGAAGGAAAGGAAGTAACCATACCCCTGACCCACAAACAATATCTCTGCCTTCTCGTCCAAGTTTATTTCCTCAATTCGTATACCGAAATATGGTAAAGCTGCTGCCTGTACCAATCCTGTCAAAAGAAAACTGCGTAAAAATTATTAATTTCATTACTAATCCTTGGCAAGTAATCCATGTTAGCAATATTTAAGAGCAAAAGGCATACCTCAATCCACAGGCAAATGAGGTTAAAGAAACCGTCTGCCATTTCCACGGCACATCCCATCGTTTGAGAATTGGCCAGCCTAATCCAGTTTCCTGAAGTAAAATAAAGAACCCAATTCAATTACAGTTACAAAAAGAAAAACTCCTTGTTTTATTGAATAAAACATCTTTGCTATATAATACACTTCATTTATTGGTCACTAAATTGATTCCAAATATCTTTGCTATATATATAGTTCAGCTAATTTTACTTCATTATAGGATAGGGATAGGAAAACAAAATGAACCCAAGTGATCAAATTTCTCAAAAAATGGTACCTTCCCTGGAGAATTGCCGTTGGGTTGGGGTTCATCTCCGGCATTGAAGAAGCAAGCTACACGCCACTCTCTTCTCTTGGAAATGAGATTGAGACGCGAACTGCGGCTGATCCGTCGCGACAAGGACCGGAGATAAAAGTTACTGTGCGCATTGAGGAGAAGAGAATGTGTTTGTAATTTGGCTGAGATTTTTGAAGAAGAATAATTGGAGAAACAGCAGATAGGAGATTGAGGAAGTGGCGTGTACGTGATCGAAACCATTTTTGTTGTAAATTAAAATGGTTTCAATAGAGAGAGAGAGAGGTCTCTGCAGCTGCCTGGGATAAGGGTGAGTGAAGTGGAGCGGTGCCTACTGAGACACTACTGTCTTGTTCATGAGATATATGGAGTCTTGTTTTTCAAATTAGACTTTTTATGTGGTTGAATGTTGAAATTTGAAAAGTATGACTGGCTTGTTTGGGGAGGTTTACCAAAATTGCGCTAAATGCACCCAACTTTGCAGAATATAACAATGCACCTCTAATATTAGATGGGCTGCCCATAGGCCCAACACCCAATAATGGGCTCTCACAGACGGTCTCTTTATTGCAGGTAAATAATACTCCGTAATATGTTTTTTTAAACATGTAAATCCTTTAAAAAAAAAACGCTAGCAAATAAGTCATCTCTATCCTCCAAATATTTATATCTTACCATACATTCATGTGTAAGAGGAAGATAAAGTAGTGGTAATTCACATGTCTTAGGAGATGACTCAATGGACAAGACATATACTTCTATATAAAGTAGGTTTAACTCCTTGAGTCTGGGTTGAGGAGAGCTATAGTAATTCATATGTGATTAACTTACTAAGCTTCTATTTTTTATAATAAAAAAAGGTGAACAATTATTTAAGAATAATAAAACATATTTTGAAACATTATCCGTACCCTATACTTAATTAAACTGCACTGGATTGAATAGT
>JAYMSZ010003950.1:0-10009 GCA_036897665.1 Pelargonium citronellum | reverse complement strand
GAGGGGCCCGCAGCCCCCGAGCGGGGACCCCGCCATTTTTGGTGGAGATGTTCCTGTGTGGATTCTTCTAGCTAGCTCCAAAGGACACAGAAGCCATGGCTTGCGGATAAGGTGGTGGCACAGATGGTGTGGTGTGATGTGTACTTCTGGATTTTGGATTTAATTTCATTTAGTACTTAATTTTTCTTCGATATAATTTAATGGCTGAAGTGAAAATAACGAATTCAGACATGTCGCTTTAACTAAAAAAATATAAATTACAGTATCCACCGCATTGAGTCTCGTCCGGATTTATTTCATCTTTCTTTTGGCTGATATTTGTGACATTCTTACAAATTACTCTTTTAGTCTTATTTTAGTGCCGATAGCCTTTTAAAGGTCTAGACTACAATACAATTCACATGTAATAACACTAGTTAAATCCTCTCCTAACAAAAAACACTAGTTAAATAAATATTTACTTTAGCATAATACAAGTATAATTATGTCGAACTCAAACACTATTATTTGAGTCAGGCACATTTTTAACTTAATGTTTGACATTTTTTCGAATGATTGTTTTGAATGTTCATATGCACTATAACGAACTAAATTATAAAAAATTATAAAAAAAAAACATTTATTTTAAAACACACAAATCCCACTTCACTTCCATACCGTGGACAATGAAACTCAAACTTGAGAACTCGGAGGAAATCCTAAACATGTTCATGTATAATCCAATTACCAAATAAATATGCACTTTCGTACTTCTGATGACTTGAAATAGTCAAATAGACGTCTTCTACAAAGTGCCATCAGTAAAGCAGTCATCAATAGCAACACAACCCTATTTCAAGAATTTAAACTTTGCAATAAAGAACAGAAGCACAAGAGAAACAGATCAGCAGAGACTGATAAAGGAAGAAGATTTTATTGCTTTGTCTTGAATGATAAAGATACCAAATAATGGAACAGTTTCAAATTGTCAACTATAATTCTGAAAATTTTGAGAGAGAGAGAGAGGTCTGTATTTTGGCATGCATTCACCATCTCAAGCCTCGGGACATTTCCAAAAGTTAAATCCCATCTACCATTGAAAATATATAAACGGACAACCAAAATCTCAACAGCAGACAACAGAAGGGTGCTGAAGATTGGGAGGACGATAACAACTCTCCAGAGAAACATAGGCTAAATGAATCCACCACATTTCTTAGCTCGGTTCTGGTGGTACCACTTTCAAGCTACGCATCCACTCGCAGAAACTAGGATCGTCAAAGTGGATAAAACTGCTCTTCAGCTTCGTTCGCTGTTCTGCTGTCAAAGAGCGAAGCTGCGGGAATCTAGCCTCCTGCAATCAGGTTTCATAATATTTACTATGCATTAGAACTTGTTTGATCAAATCCAGTGTCACATCTCATATGCCTCTTATTTTACCAACTTAATTTTGCACCAAATTAAACGCTTAACCTACTGAGAGTATGTGAACATAAGACTCTTTTCTCTTTACCTGCTCATAAGGAGGATCTTTGTGTGCTGGTATCAGCCGGGAAACAAAATATCGAGCCTGAGAACTCCCCTCCTGATACAATTCTCAACCATCAGATTCTTCTAAATGTAGAGTGCTAAGAGAAACAGATATATAAAAAAAAAGTACTGCAATAGATGAATCAAACAATTGTATGGAAACCGACCTTGAAAGCAAGTATTCTTGGAGCTGGAAATCGCATTTCAGTGAGTTCTTCGGCCAATGTTCTGCAAGCTGCTAAAGCTGCTGCACTTCTTCCTTCATCAGCAGCAAGTTCAGCACCCTATAAATGCCAGTAAAAAATATCCAAGAAAGAAGTAAGAAAAGGTGGGAACTTTACGCCCTCAAACCATCACAATCCAAGAAGTAATGTTTCATATATAAACCTTGAATGATAACTAACCCACACACACACACACACACACACACCAATCTTTTTCTCTCCCCCTTCAAATGATTTGTATGTCCCTGACCATAAGTACAGATGCAACTATACATGTAGGAACTATAATTTCCTTTTTAAGAACTGGATTTTCAAAACCATAAAAGCCTGCAAATGAGCATAACTGAAGATGAACTGATTCATAGGTAATTACCCTCAAAAGGTTTCTCAACTTAAATATATCTGCTCTTTTTCAAAGATTAACCTTGAAAAGCAGTAAACCAATCCAAGATGAAATTCACTGATAACTGCACTTCATTCACTGCTTTCAGTATTCCTTCTAAAACCTATTCTGCAGTTTCCATCTCACTCAGAATGTTGACATGAGCTAATCATAAATCGAACACTATCAGCCTATTAAGGACCCTTCTCTCCATGCAAATGAAATGGACAATGATCACGACATTTTATAAGTTTACTATTCTATCTAAATTGTATTGTGAAATTTCCTTCTCACGGACTGGAGAGAGATTTGAATTTTTTTAAGCAGTAACATCACCCCTCGACTATGCAGATAAAAACAGTTCAAATATGTGCGTTAGCAGCAGAGGTTTCAAAATCATGAATGACAAGCAAGTTAACACCCAGCAAAAAAATGTTTTGGTAAAATAGCAAGAGGGAGCAAAATGACATACCAGCCAAATGAAGACATCTGTACCATGGTCAAGAACAACTGCTGCATCAGACTGCATGGCTAGGTCATGAGCTGGTAGTTCCTCAAAAGTACCCCCTTCCCGGTGCATCAGACAACGAGGTGCTACCATACGGAGTGACAAATCAAAAGATGCATTTAAAAACAGATTTCGTAAAACAGATCTCTCATCTTCATGGCCAACAATGCTTCCCAGCAATGGACCTCTTCTGAGATGAAATAGGCACTCTGGTAATAAGGAGAGCTCCTTGGGAAACTTTTGAAGCTTTGACTTCGGTAAGGGGGACCCAAACTTCAAAGCAATGTCTTTAACTCTTTCATCTATAGTTGCTCGCATATCAATTGCATCATTATAATTTTTGGCTCGTAAAAGAGTCCTCTTGGCAATAAGGACTGCAGCTACTTCATCTTGAATACTGTCAAGATATGCCGAAACACTATCCACAGTTGGCAACCTGACAGTAATCACTCTTGAAATATCGGCTTGGTAAACATTTGAATACTGAATTGCAAACTGAAAATAAACACAATCACTCTTGATGTCTCCTTTAGTTTCCATTGAAAGAGTGAAACTCTGTGTTTCTTCAACACTCAGCATCTGAATAGAGAGTGAGTTATCATTCTTAAAAGTTTCATGAGTGTCTATATGTGCCTCTTCACCAGGGCCCACAACTTGAGTTATGAGAATATCATCAGAACAGCGTATCTCCAGCAAACCATGAGAACCTGCTGCTCTGCTGGATGCCCGTTGCAAGTTCACACCAAAAGCCTCCCCGAAGTCGTCATGAAGAACCAAAACACCGCCAGAAGCTTTTGCAAGAGGCTGTAAAACTGGAACTCTGACAGGACAATTTCCAGCACACAGAATGTCAACCAAAGTATTGTGATGATGAGCCTCACGACCTAATTGCTCCATCCATTTCAGTGCTGTCTTTTCCATATGAGGATAGTTTGGGTGACTAAAAGAATGAGGGACTGATCCTGGGCCGTAAGTATTAGGTCCACCAGCACAAACAATAATCCTGCTATTACCTCCTGCCCTTTTAACCACCCCCCTAGACATTTCAGCAGAGGGACCTTGAATTATAGCCAGAGCAACTTCAACTGCTGTACCCAGGCAGCGGTCTCTTGAAGCTTCTGGAATGTTCAATTTGTATGGCCGCAGAGATGAGAATATGGCATGAGCTACAGGAAGTGAAGCATGAATTGCAGACAAGTATATTCCAGTTCCATATATTAAAGCTTTCAAGGATTCCTGAGATGGTGATTTGTCACCAGGAAGCACATCTGCAGATGCAACTGATTCCTCTGAAAAATCATAGACTGACACTGTGCGACCATACAATATAATTCCAATTCTTGTAGTCAGGGGGAGTGAATCGATAAATGCATGCAAGGAGCTTTGCAAATGCTGGATGTGTGGTTCATCTAAACATTCATCTATGACAAGAACAATTGGTGCAGACATTCTTGAATCAGAAACTGGGATGAACCCAGGTCTCTTGTTCACAGTTTGTACATAATCAACCATGGGTGACAATAGTTCAGGTAGGTGACGAAGGTCTTCCTTGCTAGTAGCCACGTATTCACCTTCACTTCCATTCAATTTCCGGCAAATTACACATTGCCACTGGCCAGAACCAAGTAGTATGTTGCAATATATATTTGCATAAGCCCCACAGTTATGGCAGCGATGAGGTTCACGTTGTATTATTTGAGGGCTTGGTGAAATCTCTCTTCCAGGAGAAACCAATGCCCCAAAACCCAAACTTGGCACATTTGCTTGTTTCCTCTGTTTTAATACCTATATACGATGCAGATGAGAAGCTGTAGTGACTTACAAAAGCAATTATGTATGTTTATACACCCATATTGATGTATAATGACAATGAAATCATTAATAATATAGTAGACACTATACAATCCTGACATGAGCTCACAAAGTTCCAGTATAAACTTAAATAATAGAACAGTGTATCAAGGATGTCATTTTATACATACAAACAAAAGGAGAGCAAAATCTATAGAGGAACACAAGCATAAATAAGTTATCACGAGCATTGATGCCAAGGGAAAGACCCAGAGAGAAATAGAGAGATACCTTATGAGCTGAGAATAAAACATAAGGAGCTTCCCCAACAATCATTGAGTCCTCCAAAGTAGCAGAAACCTGGTGCTGCAACTCAACTGATCCATTTGAAAATTGGGGAGGCGAAGATGTAGGTAAAGTCAATCCCGAAGACAATGCAAGTGGCTGAGGAGATGCTGGCGAGGTCCGGAATGGCACAGCTGCAGGCCGGACAGGAGAAGTAAAGACTGGAGGGCCAGGCGGAGTACTCATCCGAGGAACGGGGCTTCCAGATTTAGCCCCATTGGCTGGTGACAACATATTTGGGGTTTTGACTGAGGGCGAAGGAAACTGATCTTGTTGTAATTTGGGCTGCGGATATCTAGATGCTGCCGGAGAGGTAAGTGGAGGAGGAATTGGACCTTTATCAGGGTGAGGAGCTGAGGTGTCAGGGAATGAGGAACTATCTGCCCCAGAGTATGCAAAGGGAGGTTTTGGTGGATTAGCCATTGGAACCAAATTCCAAAGTTGTCTTTTTTATTACTATAAAAGGAAAAAAAGAATGTTTTCAAGAACTTCCAAAAAAATCAGGCAGAGAATTTCGAATTAGCAGGAATTGAGGATTATTGATGATAGCTTTATGAGTGATAAACTAAAACCCTGTCACCACCACCTAAAACCACCCACAATCACACCAGAAACAAAGAAGGATTTTGATCGAAACCCATTTCAAGAGCCAAGCGATACAGTAAGAAAACGGATCAAGAAGCCACCCACGCAAAATCTAAACTTCACCCAGATCAAATTCAGTTCCGAGAAAAGAGTTTTGAAGAAAACCCAATCAATCGCCTAACTTTGTCCAATCCGGGCAGCTTTCACGAGATCCGAATCCAACAGAAACTGAAAAGAACAAAAAGCCATTTCTTTCCCAATCAGATCACGATAATCGAACAGAAGAAGCTAGGGCTTCAATGCATTTCTGTACAAAGAATTGAATTTCGAGGGAATTGAAATCGATGACGAAATTGCGTACCGGAGAGAGACACAAAAGCATCAAAATTTGACTCTTTTTGATTCGGAGTGGCACATGAATGACTTCGGATTCAGGAATTGCTGCTGCCGAGAGACCGAGAGCAAGCTCTCCTTCACATTATTTTTTTTCCTCTTATTTATTTTTTATTTATATTTTCTGAAAAACAATATTGGTGATCATTTTACATTTCCATAAATAAAAGTATAAAACGACACCGTTTCTTCTGCTTCGCCTGGATTATTGCTACGTGATTATGATATGACGTGGCGCAATAGCTTGGTTTGATTGGACAATGACGTTGCAAAGCGTCTGAGGTGGCCAAGCCCAAGCTCAAGCCCAATGAGTGAATCGTGGGCTTTTTTGGGCCTGGATGGAAAAGGAGCCCATGGACTGTTTGATGAGTATATAGAAGGAGAAACAATACATCATCGGAAACGGAAACGCAGGGACAGCGAATCGGCGGTGGTGGACTCGGACCGTATCGTATCGTATCGGAGGAGATCGAAGTTATAGGAGATGGCCGAAGAGGCCCCGCCTCCGATCCGGTTGATGAATTTTGTCTCCGAGGAACAGGTATTTACAGTTACACCCAACCAGATTCACCTGATTCTGAATCTCTTTCTGTAAACTTAAACCCTAATTTGAATTTCGCTGCACAAATCGAAAATTGTTCGTTGAGTCGTAATTTGAATTGCTCTGTGGTTGTGGTTGTGATTGCAGTTGGATGAAGCTAAGAAAAATAGAGGAGAACGAGTTGAGGATGGCACTGCCCAGAGAGATAGACCTCTCTTCGAGGTATTGGAAAAATGAACCGTTAGTGTTATGTTCTCTAAATACTTAGTTTCGAGCTCAGCGAAATGAAATGGCTGGTTATTAATCATGATGAACGGTTTTTCTGCATTTTTTTAATTTTATTTTTCTCATGTTGCATTGCCTTTTTTCTTGATAACAATGTCTGTATTTTAAATACAGATTCTGAAAGAAAATAAAGACAAGAAGGATGCAGAGTTTAACGAGCGCTTTAAACATAGTAAGTTCTTTTTTCTTTTTTTTTTTGAATGAAACATAGTAAGTTCTTAAATGCTCTCTTCTATTTGTTTGTGATTTTTTTGTATAAAGATTTGTTCCAAATGATATGGCATGCTTTATCATATCATTGACATTGCTCTAGTGCTCTTCTACTCTGTTGCATGCTCATAAATTCTCTTCAAGGTTTGTTTCATGTGTACTAAATGCCATTTCGGGTGTTAAGTTGGGTTTTTGTTGTTGAAATTTAAAGATAATAACACTATCCGAGTTTTATACTTACATTCAATGTCAAGTCAAGTGTGTTTTTTTTTACTGTTGCATCCCACTTCACAACAATGTTAGAAATTGGTAGAATATGCATTGCATGGCATTTTTCAATGAGTGCTTATAATCATATGGCTGTAATCTCAATTCATATTGCAGGGCCACCTAAAGCCTTGGATGAGGATGAGACTGAGTTCCTTGATAATTGGGAAATGGTAAGACTACGTATTAAAATCATTGATCTGAGTAGTGCGAGTGCCCTTAAAGACACAATTGAAAGTATCCTATTTTCTGTTATTTCTTCTGTTGTTACAGGTGCCAAGTTGCCAGTATGAGTTTGGTTTAGCATTTTCATTAGTCGTTGGCACTTTTCTTTTTCCCATTTTCATAACATTGACAAATACTGGTATGGTATATACCAACTTGGACTCTGAAATGATCATTGCATACTGTGAACTCCATAGAGTATCAGTATATTGTCACGTACACTATCTGGCTGTAGTGGTCTGTGTTGAAGTATAGCTTATCTGGAATCTCCCTTCTAGAAAGTCTATAACTACTATATCCTTCTCCTTCTCCTTCTTTTCTTTGGATCCTTAAATTTTCGTGGTCTTACTTTTTCAGTCAAAGAGAGAATTGGAACTGCAAATGGCAAATGAGGAAGCGCAGCAGCTGCGGAGTTTCCAGGTAACTCTTTGATTTGATTATATTTTAGGTAGCGTTTGGATTCTAAAAAAAATGGAATGGGAATGAGGTTCGAGAAAAGAAATCCCATTCCAAAGCCATTTTCATAACCAAAGAGTTAAGATTCAAACATGAAGAATGAGAATCTCATTCCTATTCCCATTCTTGATCTCCATTCCTTTACAAAAATCCCAACTTAAACGCTCACCTCGTCCCCCGAATCATATTTCAACTATTTGTTTATTACTAGCTTAAGGTAAAACTTACTTTAAGGGTGGCGATGGCAAACTTTGCTGCAAACATCCACTCATTCATTGAAAAGCGTATTCATTATAATGTTTGCAATCCTGCCCATTTATTTAAACAAGATGGTCAATAGCTTGACATCGCCAAAATGTCTTCTTTTATTGTAATATAATAATTTTTGTTAAACTGATTATGGCTTGTTTTTCAGGCAGCGGTGGCAGCACAGTCTACCATTGTATATGAGCTTAAGGAAACACCTCCAGTTCCTAAAGTTCAGGTAGATATTTTATCCATTTATATTAATCATTCTACTTGAATGAGAGATCAGTAGTTCATTTTTTGTCTCCATGAGACCATACAAAACATATACATCTTGATTTCCCTCCTCCTTGACCTCCTATTGTGTGCCCGAATTTCAAAATTATGCCATATATTTATATTGGGATACGTCTGCTCAGCAGCCACTGAAACTTGCCCATTCTCATATCTTTCAAGTTAAGTCTTATATAGGTGCATTGACTATCCTGGGGATTTGTTTTCAAAAACTAGCAATGGTACTAGGCTATAAGCTTTTTAATAGCGCAGCCATGTTGTATAATGATTTCTTGCTCAAACTGCCATTTGCGGGGCAGAATAGGTCCTTAAATTTGAAACAAGTTTTTACTGATTTCACATCATCTACCTACCGAGTTGGGGCTCAGGAGCTCAAAAATTTATGGTGCTGCCATTTTTATGGGCTCCCATGACCAAAACCATTGTTTTCCTAAATGCTACCTGTTCTTGTTTGCAGGAACAGAAGTCAGTTGAGAGAAAGAAACCACCAGCTCGCCCATTAGGTATGATTATAAAGGTGAAGCCACAAGCAAAGAAAGCAAAGTTGGATCCGGAAAGTATCAAGCAATCCACAGAGACAATTAGAACACCTGATGTCGAGAAAGGAACATGTACTGAAGTAGTGAAAACATCAAATAGTGACACTAATGAGATTAACAATGTTGCTCAGAGTGCTCTAGTTTCATATAGTGATGAAAGTGAAGAAGATGACTAGTAGTTTCATGGTCGGTGGTACTCGAACAAGAGAAATTGGTGATATTCGATTTTGCTAAACAAATTGCATTACCATTTCTTGAACAGATGGTGCATGGAAATGTTCACACACACTACTGTTGATGCAGAGATTCAGGCCGTCTCAAGGATTACGAGGCCCTGTGGCAGGTTGTGAACCAATGAAAATAAACTCGATCAGTTAAGTGAAATCAATTAGGTTACGGTTATAAATCGTAGTTTGTAAATTGTTAAATTTAAGAGTAATAAATAGATTGAATATAATATTTGATTCACTTGGAGACAATAATAAAAAAATATTTTTTATAGAATATGGATGTTTAATAACTGAACCGTCATATGCGATTTTTTATTTTTATGAACCGCAACTGACTGAAAACTACAATTAAAATCACACTAAATCAATCTGGTTAAAAATCAATCAATTTTGTTTTTATTTATATACTCACCAAATATAAATAAATTAACAATTTTGAACATTTCTCAAAACTCAATTAGAGACCAAAAAGATTAAGTTTTAAAATTTCAAAAAGAAAATAATAATCACATATCTAATGCCGATGTAAAAAAAACACATATTTACTGCAGTTGAGGCCCGTTGAGGTTTATAATATAAAATGGTTAAATTAAACACAAAGGGCGAAGTTGAGGCCCATTTAGCTTTT
Organism: Pelargonium citronellum; assembly: GCA_036897665.1. Lineage (NCBI taxonomy): Eukaryota > Viridiplantae > Streptophyta > Magnoliopsida > Geraniales > Geraniaceae > Pelargonium > Pelargonium citronellum. The sequence continues at coordinate 351 of JAYMSZ010003950.1, read as the reverse complement.
TAGTTGCAGTTAAAATATGGATTTATTAATGTCAAATATATTGCAGTTTTTAACCGCAGCTAAAAGTCAAAACGTTGTAATGGGGCCGTTTTCTTTGGGGGGCTATGTGCGATCGCTCTCTTTGAACACCCTCATAGTCGGCCCTGCTTGTAGGGCTACAAAGGGCGGCTAGAGTTTTTGGGTGTGTGGGGCTTTGAAGAGCGGTTAGGGTTTTCGTCTGTGGCGCGTCAACAAAGGAAGGTTTAGGGCATCAGAATCATTATCAGAGATTGCGGTTATGGTAGAGTTCAGTCCGTGTTCGCAAAGAGTAGCAGTGGCAGTGGAAGGCAGAGACAGTGGCCCTCAATTCTT
>JAYMSZ010003949.1:0-10009 GCA_036897665.1 Pelargonium citronellum | reverse complement strand
TTCTGATCAATCTACGTGAGGCGCGCCTTTCTTGCGCCGCGGCGCTCAAAAAGCGCGCCTTTTGCATATCGCCGCGCCACGCATGCCTTGAGGCGCCGGACCTGCGCCACGCGCCATGGCGCGCCATTTAAAACACTGGTGCCACAGTTTTAATTAGTTTTAGTTTTCTAAATCCTAATTGCAGAGGTACTCTACTGATATTTTATTTTTTTTCTTCTTCAAATTTCAAATTTGGGTGAAAAATACTGAAATTTTGGTATAGTAATGACTGCAGACTAAAAATGTGTAAAAAAATGGCAGTAGAACAGCTGCAAACTGGGTAAAGAATATAAGAAGAAATGAAAAAAAGAAGGGATAAAATAGGGTAGTAGAAGAAGAAATGAAAAAAAGAAGGGATAAAAAAGGGTAGTAGAATGCGGAGATGGTATGTGTGCTTGAACCCCTTTGAGCAGACAACCAAGCAATGGCAATATCAAAGAGGCTCAACCTTTTTTTTTTCCGTGTGTGTGTAGACTTCAGTGAAAGGTGCGCTTGCTTCACTTGCATTGCCTTGGCATGTTAAAGGCACATTGTCTTATGCCTCAAGCGCCTCGCTCCTTCATATATTACTTTATCTTTTATATCTTATCTCGATCACAAGCATTAGAGCAAGAATATGAAGAATAAAGATCATTGCAACTATTTCTTATAATGAATAAGTTTGCTCAATTTTATTTTTACGATCTCGCCTCATGCTGGGTAGCAAGAATGGATGCACTGAGTCTTTCTATCATGGAAATAAAAAGCCCACTCCCTTGCAAGCAAGATCAATAGTCATGGGTCTTAAAAAAAAAAGATCAATAATCATGGATAAACAGAACATGTAGTTGCTTTAGTTCAGATCCCATGGTATTTGAACGTTCGCGTCCTTTCATGATTTTGTGCTTCAATTAAGAAATTTGCTTCTCGCCCTTTAGAATGAATGCGATGCAATCAGAAGAGTATGACCAGTGGAGCATGATTTGTTACCTCTTGACGATAGATAGCAATTGAGAAACTGCCCGTGAGGCTATGGAATGAACACATTTTGTAAACCAGTTTGGGAGCTCATATTTGAGTGCTGGAAACAATTTGTTATATGACCCGCACCCTATTCTATTCTGTATCTTGTGTAGAATGTTCTGCTACCTTCTCAACTTACTATTAATTTAGGGAATTTTGTTAGTTTTTGTTTTGTTAGCTCCTTTTGTTTTCTCCTTGGATGAATTGTTCACTATTCCATATGCTATGTTCTGGTTATTTGTTGTATTGATTACTTATAATATAGATCAATAAACTTGGCATTGGTACTAGCTATATTTTAGTTATTCAAGCCATACCAATCCAATGTTATCTTGTTTAATGTGTATTTGTCTACAGCAAGCGTACTAGTGGTTTTGACATGGCACCACCTGCTGCAGCCATGCTTCCTGGGGCAGCCATGCCAGGTTTGCACCTATCCTCTTTGTTATGTAGTCAATGACATGCCAATTGCCATAACCTAGTTACTCTCATAAATTCTTTTGACAAAAATGTAGCATTTTCATTCCGCAATATCTGCTGCACTAAGCATGCATTTTTTAGTTCTTTATGGCTTTTGTTATTATTTAGTTTTTACTATGGAAACTGAGAACCATTGTTGTGTTGTTTGGCTGTTGTGTGTGGTTGTTTGTTTGTGTTGTGTTTATCATTTGGGTAAGAAGGCAATGTTGGGCTACATGTCCCACCGTGCTACCCATCGGCGTGACCACTGTAGAATTTATGTTCAACGGAGAATCAATGCATCGATTAGCTGGATCTTGTTCGCCTTCAACCGGCAACAGTTGCCATTTGGTAGACTTACAAATATTTCTCTAGCATCTGCAGTGGTGGAATTCATTACTTTATTTATTATTTGAATATATTTTAGGTATGCAATAGGTTTCTTATCTGATTTTGTATTTATATTATATTTGTTTAATGTTAATGTATGGTAATATCTAGGCTTTTAGAAGTACCATTTCTCAAATTTTTATAGCAAAATGTTCAAAAATTTGCTACGCAACTCTTCCATCTATGATTACTTTGTTTCTTTTCCGATATTTGTTCAGGACAACTGCAAGCTGTTCCTACAACAATGCCAGGAATGCTACCTAATATGTTAGCTTTTGGAACAGCTCAAGTATGTGTTCTCTATGACTTCAGTTCATGAACTGTTGTGTTATTTTCTAGCATGTCCTTGTAGAGCTAAAACTAAATTCTCGAATGTTTCAGTTGGGAGCTCATTCGTTAATGCCAGCTCAAGCCATGACTCAGCAAGTAAATATTTCAAGCTTCTGAATCAGGGATTCCTGTTGTGATGTACCATAATATGATGGATGTCATATGTTTGTTTTTCTCTTGCAGGCTACGAGGCATGCACGTCGGGTGTATGTTGGTGGCCTTCCTCCATTGGCTAATGAACAGGTTCTACTCTAGTTTATGTCTTGCTGCCTTTCATTTTTGCCCAAGAAATATGAAAGCTTTGGCCATAAATTTCCACTTGAGTATTATTCAGATGGCATAAGAGTCTTTTCTTTAGTTTGTTTTAGCATGACTTATTGTTTATAACATTTAAAAAAAAAATATTAATCTATATGCAGCTTTATTTTGCTATATGTGTTTTAGAATCAATATTTTATTTGAAATGCTGGATTTGACTCAAATCAAGTGTTTGGGTAACCTTAGAATTTAGATTTGATTTTGGCTTATATCTAATAGTATTCAAAACATGCCTACATCTTGGGATTTCAAATGACAATTCTTACCTTGTCATTTGAAAATTTTATGATTTTCCAAACATTATATTTGTTTTTGAAATACAACATTCCAAATCCCAAATTTCAAATGATGAATTTCAAATGAAATTCATGTTCCCAAACGCAACCTTAAGTGTTCATGGTATTTTGAATTATTATTTTCTTCACTTAATTACTTTTAGTAAGAGAGTGATCTGAGTGCACCCAGTGTGGTCGTTTCCTTGATTGCTTGTATTGTACTCTAATTGCGGAACTTTAGCATTTCATATGTGCATTTCTGTTCATATTTTGTATCATTACTTGATTTCACCATCAACTAGTGCAGCACTTTATGAACCTAAGCAACATAAACATATAAGAAAATGATATTAGTAACCAGCATTTTATGTAATTGACTGCCAATTACTTTCCAAAATTTGTATTTTAGCATCTCAATTGACACTAGGTTACGATTTGTTTTAAGAGGACGGAATATTTTGTATCTGCATAATGCACATTTTGAAACAAATTATAAAGTCTCACTTGCTAATTTGTGATTGATAGTATATAATGAAAGAAACTATCTGGAGTCTGAAGGCAAGGACACTCCATAGTTTTTCATTATTTTCATATTTTATCGGCCTTTATAGCTTTTATTTTAATCTACATAAAAAATGGAAGAAAGATGAAGTATATTTTGATGAATTGTTTTGTTGAACTTCAAGATGCTTGTGGCTATGATTATAATGTCAAATGTTGTGATTCACTTATAGCTTTGTTACAACGTGAACTATTGGTTCGAGCTGTGGGCTTAAAGTGGTTCATTGAATTTTTTTATAAATGCTTCTCACTCTGCTGCCCATTGTAAACTGACCTACAATTTTAAGAGGATACCTGTTTTGTAACAGACAATTGCAACATTCTTCAGCAACGTTATGGCTGCAATTGGAGGAAATTCTGCTGGTCCAGGTAATTGGTTCACTTCACACTCCTTTGGCCATCTATAGTGCAATAGTTATTTTTGCCAAATTAAAACATATATCATTGGTGTGCGTTTGCATTTTGTTTTGTTATGTTTAATTGAATTGACAAAAAAATGTGTAATTTCAGGTGATGCTGTTGTCAATGTATACATCAATCATGAGAAGAAGTTTGCATTTGTGGAGATGAGAACTGTTGAAGAAGCAAGCAATGCAATGGCATTAGATGGGATTCAATTCGAGGCATGGCAGTTTGAACCTCTCTCCTTTAAGTTATCTATTTTGAAAGACTTTGTTAGAACTGTTAAGATGGCTTTTATTAATTCCTTATTAACATTAGTTGATTAGACAGGACATCATTTGTTATGCTTTGTCAGTATTAGAAAATTCCTAAATTGAATGCGGTATAGGCATGGATTTGTATATGTTCTTCATATAGTATAAGGTTTTCCTTTTTGGTTATACTCTAGTTGTCTTGAAGATGGTCAGAATATTCCTTGATTTATTGCAATTTAGAATGCAGTTTTTATTCTTATGAGAATTCTGAGTTAATTCTATTATTTTCTATATTGGTGAGACTGTTATATCATTTATGATATTGTATATGCTTTATTTTAGGCCTACCATTGTATATTTTGACTGTCTTTACTTTTTTAGAGGTGAACAACATGACTTAGATGGGCTTATTCTGATTTACGAGAATAAACTACTTGTCTAGGAATTGCCCTTTTCACCTTACTCTGGCTGCCATGTTGATCTTACTTCGATCATCCTATCTGAATACACAGATTTTACTCATTTTTATTTACATTTTTGTGAAATGTTTTACTTCAATCTAGAATGCTTGGATAATGACATGCGCTGTGGGGAAAATAATTGTTTTGTTGTTTGATGTGATTTTGCTCTTTGCTAGGGTGTTGCGGTGAGAGTACGAAGGCCGACAGATTACAACCCTGCTTTGGCTGCAACACTTGGTCCTAGCCAACCAAGTCCGGACCTTAATTTAGCTGTTGTTGGACTCACACCAGGGTAAGCTGAGAAATATTTAACTACTTAAATTCATGTTGTGTTTGTGTCGTATCACGGGTCATAACCCCAATTGCCAGCCCTAGTTCTCCTCTTTTATCCTTAATGCATATATATTGTTGATTCTTTCCCATATAGCTAGCAACTACTTCTAGATGAGTTGGTGCGAGGCTTTGAATAAATCAACTGGTCCCATGTTAGGATATCTCATGTAATCTTTGCTGAAATTAAAATCAACAAACATTGAAGATGATAATTAGATTGAACCAAAGACCATTAGGATCCCTCTCGTTATCTTTGTTGAAACAAAAATCAACAAACACCGAGGATAATTAGATTGAACCAAAAAAATTCCATGAAATTTATGGAGAATTTCTCGTGGCTACTAGCTAGGACATGTTATTAAGAATCTTTTATCTTTCATGCATATATATTGTTGATTCTTTCCCATATAGCTAGCAACTACATCTAGATGAGTTGTTGCGAGACTTTGAATAAATCAACAGGTCCCGTGTTAGGATATCTTATGTAATCTTAGTTGAAATAAAAATCAACAAACCTTGAAGATGATCAATAGATTGAACCCAAAGACCGTTTTAGGGTCTCTCACGTTATCTTTGTTGGAACAAAAATCAACAAACACCGAGGATAATTAGATTGAACCAAAAAATTTCCATGAAATTTATGGAGAATATCACGTAACTACTAGCTAGGACATTCTATTAGGAATGAGGATATCCAGATTCAGAAACCCTGGAGGAAACTTCGTTAACAGACTGCTGTATTTTCTAGACAACAGTGTTGGACATAAAAAATCTGAAAGTCAAGGTAGTAATTGGAGACTTTGGAGTATTCTGGGGACCTAATGGTTGATCCCAGAAATACAAACAAAAATCTGTCATATTGAAATACACATATTTCACTATTGTGAATAATTTGTGGTTCATTTGTTAAAAGCCTCTGATCACAACCACACAGACATACTCCACCCAACTTATCTGAATTCCTTGTCTATAGTTCTAAATTCTAATTGATTACTGCAGCTACTAACCATAAATACTTGTCTTTGCCTTCATTTACTACATTCATATCTGAATCTATGCCCTCATTTGTTATCTATAAATGTCCATTTGTTTTCTGTGAAGTAGAATACTATTATTCTTTTAACAGGTTAATTATGGGTTTGTTTGACAGTGCAATTGGCGGAGCAGAGGGACCAGACCGCATCTTTGTGGGTGGGCTGCCATACTATTTTACTGAAGCACAGATAAGAGAATTGCTAGAGTCCTTTGGGTATAGACTGAATTACTATCCATTAATCCAATTACTTTTAGCATATATACTTATATTATGCGGGTAAATTTTACCATGTGTGGTGTGTTACTATATCATCCGATCTAATGTTGTTCTTCCCTTTTGCAGACCTCTATGTGGATTTGATCTTGTTAAGGATAGAGACACTGGAAACTCAAAAGGTTATGGTTTCTGTGTCTATCAGGTGATGAAGGATAACAATTAAAATCTCTATATGCTGAATTGAACTGCATTGACTTAGTCACCCATATTCAATTTTAAGTAGAATTCAAACTTGATTGTTGAGTATTTTAAATTACTGGGTTTTCTACAGCTCCTTAAGAATAAATTAATAATAATAACAATTCTCTTCGTCACACATATACCATTCTTCTGATAACCGGAAGCTAATATGCACCTACTTCAGGATCCATCAGTGGCAGACATTGCTTGCGCTGCTCTTAATGGCTTGAAAATGGGTGACAAAACTCTCACTGTCCGGCGTGCAAGTGCCAGGTTAGTTTTGTAGCATTTTTTTTTTTCTTCTTTCTAAACTAACGAGTTGGCACAGAAATGTGTTTTTGTTGTCAAATTTAATGCTTTATAGTTTCCAATTTTATCCTTCCCTGAATATTAAGCATGAATGAATGTGCTTATATTGCTATATTACTTACTAATACTATTATGTATTAATCTGTAAAATATAGAAGTATCCTTGTGCAAGTTTGAATCGTATGAAACTCATTTGTTCTGCCTGAACTTTTGGTGCTATGGATTTACAGCAGTGGGCAGTCTAAATCAGAGCAGGAAAATATATTGGCACATGCTCAACAGCATATAGCTATGCAGGTTAAACAAGTCTTCCCTGTGCTTATTTATGGTTTTTTATCATTCATCCATCATATTGACTTGTTTAAGCTGTGTGGTAGAAAATGGTCCTGCAAGCTGGTGGCATCAGCCTTCCTGGATTAGGGATGTCAATGGGAGCAAATGCAGAATTTCCAACAAAAGTCGTATGTTTGGCTGAGGTATTGGAGTTGTTTATTTTAAGTGGCTTTTAATAGGGGTGTGCATCAGTCCAAGACTGGACCGAATGCCTAAGAGATGAACCAAAGACTAGAGCGAAAAGTTCTGCGTCTAGAACCGTTTTTTTTTTACCAAGTATATTTTAAAAAAATTCTTTTCTAAAGATAAAAATTAGTAAGTTTGGGTGAATTGGGCGAGTAGTATTGGTGTGTTGTACAAAAGTATTAAAAAGAAAAAATATTTTTTAAGAGAATAAATTTAAACTTATTCGGGTCGGACCAGACCAAATGGTAAATCTCATGGACTGGACAGAATCCATTTGGTACGGACCGGATTTTGGGCACCCCTAGCTTCCAACTTCAGTCCTACCACAATACCACCTTTTTTTCATTTGCCTTTGGGTTAGAACATCTTTGTGATAAACTTTGGATATCATCTGCATTTTGATGGATGATTTATTAAGATTCTGCTTATGGTTATATTCTGTATGATGAAGGCAATTTCGGCTGATGAGCTTGGTGATGATGAAGAATATCAAGAAATACTAGAAGACATGCGAGAAGAATGCAGTAAATTTGGTAAGGCTAGATTGAGAAGATAGCTCTAGGATCAATAGTTTACCTTGAATTGAGCTCTCTAGTAAATGTTATACATTGTTATGTTCCCAACCAACTGTTTTAGTACATAAATAAGTAATCTTACACAAAAAAAAAGTGGCTATGTTATAAGATAGTTATTTGAAGAAAATAATTATTTACACGTCTTATCTGGTGGGAAGGGCCAAAGGTGGGCTAGCAACAACAAAATAAAAATGTTATATTTAAGAAAAGAAATAGCTGTAATAGTAATGATGATGTGAACTGCAATTAATTAACCTTCATGTAGCCATGTTATCTTTTTGCTATATGTTGAACTGTGTAGAGTAATGACAATTTTTTTTGGTGTGTGGCTATAAGGAACGTTGATAAATGTCATTATTCCTCGCCCGTCTACCAATGGAGAAGAGGTCCCAGGTCTTGGAAAGGTATGAAGTTTCATCTCCATGTTTAGCTCCGTTTTTATTTACTTTTGTTTATCGTGTGTGTGTTTGTGTATTTTCCATTTTGGGTTAATGGAAAAGCTCTTACATATTCAAGCGATTATGGTTTCTTCCCTCCCCTATGATGAACTCAACTAAAAAATGATGGAATTATCCAGTAAAGATGCATTTTTTTTTAACAAATATATTATGCTCCTCTCGAAAATCCGCATAAGATGATCAACCTAGAAAATCAGCTAAAGTTCCTCTTTTAAAGTTGTATGAAATCAACACTGCTAGAGTATATAACACAATTATGATTTTTTTCCTATTCTTTTAGATTTCTTTTTATTTGTACAACATATATTTGAAAATATGAAGTGAAATGAAGAGCAAAAATGTCATTTCACAGGTTCATAATTGTCATCAACTTCTTATACGTGTAACTGTGTAAGCATTAAAAAAAATAGGTCAGGGAGTTAAAACTTAAGCTAAAATTTACACTTGTCGAACAGTTCAGGAGGTGTAGAAATATTTGAATCGCCTCGTTTATCTATTTTAGATCCAAGGACATCAAAATGTGATGCACTCTTTATATACGTTGAGAGTAATCGGCATAAGTATGTTTGTGTGTGGCATTGTCGGGATTTGTGATGAATAGGTGTTTTATGTTTGGTGCAGGTGTTTTTGGAGTACTCGGACACAAGTGGGAGCGCAAATGCGAAGCACGCGTTGAGTGGAAGGAAATTTGGCGGGAATTTAGTGAGCGCAAATTATTATCCGGAAGATACATTTCACAACATGGACTATGGTGCTGCTGTTTAATAGTAATAATAAGAAAGATGAGAGCTGCTGTTGTAACAAACAACACACAATGTAATGTATAGTTGTTGTCTACTGCTGCAAATTGCAATGCAACTCAAATTTCATGCTTGGTTGGTTAGACTTGTAAGTTTTGACTTTTTTTGAATCTGTAAGATTTAATTAATTTGTAATTTCGACTCATTATTAAAAACGTGGAAGAAACATGACATCTTGAGTAGTAAAATTGGTGGAGGCCTGAAAAATAAAATCAACCAAGTGATATTGGTTGTGAAACAAAACGATAAGAGTTTCATTTTAAAAAATAAGTCAAAATGACGTAGTTTTGAGTTTATAACAGTTGACTGTTATCTATTTTACTCAATTAAATTGAGTATATTGATGAACTAGGTTGATTGAGTTATTTATACTAACACTAAATTGGATTCTGAATAATTTTAGTTTGTTCGAATGATCATTTGAAATCTCATGCACTGGGCAGCATGTTTTGAATGTTATTAGATTTTACTCAAATTCAAATTCAAATACTTGAAGTTACCAAACCTCTCATTTGGCTCAAATTCAGAATTTAAAATGAAATGGTGGTTCCCGAAGGCACTATTAAGGTTGTATTTGGGAACATGATTTTGATTTGAAATTCGTCATTTGAAATGTTGTATTTCAAATACTGGGAAACCATATTGTTTCAAATGACAAGGTAAGAGTTAATATTTAAAATCACATGTTTTGAATGCTATTGAATTTAACTCAAATCCAAATTAAAATTCTTGGAGTTTCCAAACACATCATTTAACTCAAATACAACATTTCAAATAAAATGTTGGTTCCCAAACTCACCAATTCAAATTAGATGGAACTTATGGAGCAATTGCTATAACACAATTGTTCCATCAGTTTTGACACAAATTAAAAAATTGATTGTTCCATGAGTTGATTGTGTTATAGTAATTTCTTTTAGCTTGTGATAGTTCATGTAAGATTTTAAACGAAAGTTGTTGTAAGACTCCAGTTGCAAGGCTCTGTCACACAATTGTTCCATGAACTAAGAGCTTGTTTGTTAACACTACTTC
>JAYMSZ010003948.1:0-10010 GCA_036897665.1 Pelargonium citronellum | reverse complement strand
CAAGACGGCCTCAAGCCGTCCAAGACCAATGCCCAGTGCAAGAACCGCATCGATACTCTGAAGAAGAAGTACAAGCTCGAAAAATCCAAGCCCCTCCCCTCCAAATGGCCCTTCTTTTTCCGGATGGAATCTCTTATCGGCGCCAATCCCGTCCCCAAAAAGCCCACCACTCTGACTTTAACGGTCAAAACCTCCAAGCCCAGACCCAATCCTGTTCCGATGCGATTTATGGGGAGTGAGCTAACGGATAGTTCGGTTGATGTTGATGATGGTGGGGGGGGTGGTGGTGGTGTTGATGACGACTCCTGTTGATCATCATAAAATTGAAGGTTATAATAAGCTGAAAGTTTGTACAATTAACATGCGTTGAAAGTTTACACCCAATTAATAGATGAGACAATATTGAGATTCTCTAGGAATGACTCATTCGTCAAGACACGTATCTCTCTGTGAAAAGTCGTGGTTCAACTTCTTGAGTCAGGTGAAGTGAGGTGAGGTTTTAAGGGGAGAGCTATCGTATAGCTCAACCGATAAAAAAAATTATATATTGAGATTCTCCTTGTACTCCATTGGAGTTCTTAATTTATGTGAGCTAAGTGTACGTCATGGAGAGTTGTGATGAGCTCTCCTATGACTATTTTACGAAGGATATATAGCGAGGACCGTTTACGAAGGATGAGCGACGAGCTCTCCTTGTGATGATCGGTTACAAAAAAGAGGTGATGTGCTCTTCTTGTGGTCTCATAGCTTTCACCATGTCATAATTCTTCCGTATGGCATGCGCTCAGGAAGAAGGCGTTAAGAATGCCCGACAAGCTCGGAGCAAACATACTCATATTCTATTTAGTTACCAATGCCGCGGCCTTGGACCAAGAGCGAGCTTTGTTCCCAACGATAGTTCTCATGAGAACAAATTATTTGAGGGTCTTGGTGCTCTTTGTGAGATATTAGTGTCACATCCTCTTTATGGGACTTGGAGCTCCTTGTGAGAGACAAGTGTCAACAATTGGGCTCTCCAGGGTTAAGAACCCTGTCGACGAGCCTCTTCGTACTTGAATCCCTTGGAGTTGAGTTGTCCAAATTCGAAACATCTAAGGTTGAGTTATCTAAAGTCGAGATTTTTGGAGTTGAGTTCTCCATTAACGAATCTTATTGTCCATCAAATCTTGACTTTTGTCACGTGGCAACGGTATGGGTGCGAGCATGAATCTCCTTAAGCTTCTTGGAGATAGACTTCGATCTGACTCTAATTCTATATTCTCTTATTTGCTTATGTTTTGGACTAACAATCTTTTTCTTCTACAAATGATTTAGAATTCATTCTCAATTACTATTTTTTATTTTTTGTTAGCATTTTCATCCCAATTTTTAATTCTAACAATATCTTATTGTCTCATACCGTCCGTCGTCGTGGTCGGGCGATGCCGGCTCCGGCTAGAAGCTCTCGGATTTCAAAGCTTTTGAAGTCTCTGGGATGGTGTTGCTCTAACAAATCCAAGGCTCTCTCATCATTTGCCTTTGCTTGTATGGCTTCTTTTGAAAGCAAATACTCTATCGTCTGCGCAAGACAATAATTACAAATGATATTATATAATAGATGATTAACTTGTACTTGTCAATTTTTGCAATTGATTATCTGAACTGTTTTCCACCAATTTCATGATTAACTTGACGGAATGGGTGGAAAAGAGTTCAAAATTATGCACATAAAAAACATATATAAATTAACATATATACCTCTACTTGCTTTAGCATCACAGCTTGATGCAAGATGGTGTATTCATAGAGATCCATTTCATTGAGAATAGACTCATGACCAATATTATTGCTCCTGCTCACCCATTCCACCACCAACTTTAATGCCTCCAAATGGTTATATTGGACACACAAATGCAAAACAGTGTACCCATCAACCTTCTCCATAATAGACTCAGGACACAACCTCATCAACTCTTGCATCACCTCAATTCTACCTGATGAAAATGGATAGAATTAAAGTTCAACATTTTCGTTAACAGAATGTGAAGTCGGACAAAACTTAGCATGATGTTAGAACTGACTCGATTTGAGCCTAATCATGACTTGTTTGTATTGTCTTTTCTTGTTGTCCACATGCGTAATTCGACCACACATTAAAAGAATATGAAGACGACTGTGTAATATACATGTTGGGTGACAAATTGGTAAGGACTAACATAACAAAAGAAAAATGAACAAATTGAACATAACATATTTTCTTTCAAGCTTTGTGTGATTGTGTGTTGAAATTCAAACTATAATAGGTCACTATTCTGCAGTTTTTAGCTGTCCATAATAACTCAACTGATTATTGGGGTGATAACGCAATGGCTGATGCAATCTAAGTCATAAAATCCTTGTCCTTTTTTATGATTCCTTCCATTCTTGTAAATTTGTAGATGCTTTATCATCAGTTGTTCCTCTGGAAAGTACATTGGAAAACTTTTGTACCACATTAGTTGATTGATGCCTCCATAAACTTGAATTGAATACAATTAAAGAATTGTAATGTTTCTATGTTTAGTAAGCATTCAATGATGATGCTCTGAATTCATATCCAGAAGACGTGATGGAATCTTAAACCTGTAAAGCAAAATATCCAACATATTCCTGTTAGATTTATTTTTTGTATGAAGCTCTACATTTTGAGATTTCAATAGAACTGGCTCTTAGTGCTGATTGAAGTGCAACTCATGGAATTGCCGGAATAGAACTCTAAATGAAGTGAACTTAAGATCCTATAAGTTTCTAAACGTAATTAGAGATCAGAGTGCAAATATAGCAGGAAGGAAAATCTAATGTGTTATCTATTTGAGATGGATGCTGATCATACAAGGGTTCTATAAGATTAAGGTTTAAGTCAAACACTTTAAGTAGAAACGAGAATTTATTCATATTTTTTGTCTATTATTTTCTCTAGAATATTTGACAGTGTTATATCATATTTAGATGTTGCTGCTTGCAATCTACTTAATAGGTCTTTTTTTTTGTAGAAACAGTAGAGAAAAATTTCTGCTGAAGATGTCTAAATTGCATCAATAATTATTTTGTCACTTCCATCATGTTCCTGAATAATTAACACTTGTACTTTTCAGGTGTGCTTACATATGTTTACTTTGGATTTCTTAAACCAAGTAGCAAATGGCCTTGAAAAAGATAGCATGTGAGTGGTGTTATATTTCTAATTTTCAATATGTTTCAGTGCCTCTAATAAACGTTTAGGGTGATTGAAGAAATCCATGTTTTTCTTACATACCCTGCATGTCTTGTGCAATGAAATTTATGTTTTTAGGGCCCTTCATCGTGGAGGGGTCTAAAAGAGCTTATATTGCTTGAGGAGGACAAGTTAGTTTTTAGAACACTCCATAACATGTCACTGTGTGTGTGTCATGTCTTCATTCTGCATGCAGATATTGCAAAAGAGAATTCTAGACTTCAGCGATCTTTGTTATTTTGCACTTTCACATATCATGGGATATTGATTTTCCTAACTGGTACACAACTATTTATCTATCACATGGATGTTAATATGCACATTGGAATATGAATGCAGTTATCATCTAGCAGAGAAGAAAATCCCTTCAATCCATGGTTATACAATGGGGTTCAAACTAGAGCAGTTTATATTTGATGCATTTCCATATGCTCCCGCAACTGCACTTTTTGAGGTAATTCCTCCCTCACCCTAAAAATGCCCTATTATCACTCCAATCCAACTCCCCAGTCATTTCTTTCTCACTCCGTGCTACTCAGAGAGGATGCTACTATTGTAATAGTAACTTATCATATGTAAAAATTTACAGGTATTGCGTGAAGAAGAGTTTGCACCAGTGAAAAATGCCAACGGGTCAAATTATGATACTCCAGATAGTGCTCGCTTGCTTGTTCTCCGACTCCATAGTCGTTGGGTGGTTGCTGCAGGCGGCTTCTTGACGCATTCAGTGCCCTTGTATCTAACTGGTAACTTCACGCCTTGATATATCATTTTCATTAGGCATGTACCCTATATTTTCCTCTCGTCATACTTCCACTGGTTTTGAACATAGGCGTGGAGGTATCACCACTCTGCTCGTATACTGGAGAAAACCTAGAAGCTATTTGCCGGGGAAGAACATTTCACGCACCTTGCGAGATTTCATTCTAGTCAGTTTTCAACTATTGGTCATTGGTTTGTGCGGCTCTATTTCGTTCGGGATTGGAGTGAGTAAAAGTTTGAATACTTGTTATTGAGATAGATTAGCGGGGTGAAGAATTGACATGCTGATATAAAAGGTTTTGGGACATTTCAAGCATAGGTCACACAATTGTTGCAAAATTTCTGTATCAATATATATATGTTTATCCAATTTGTTTCTGAGCTCTGTTTTGTGCCCATCTGATATTCAATTACATACAATCCATTTTTCATGCTCTCTTTATTAGTTAAATCTTTAGTTAGAACTTTTCTATGCAGCATTATGCTGTAACACCTAAATGCGCCAAATCAAGTACATTATGATATGCATTTTAGAGGAGACACCGATTCGGACTAAATAGCGAGCTAAAGAATCTCCTTTTTGCCACTAAACTCTCCATCAATTTCTTTTGTTACATACAGAATTAGCGATTTTTCAAAGATCCAATTGCATTCTGGAAGCTCGTAGCATTGGTCCTGATAAACCCAATTTATTGCTTCTTGATTATCAATAATGCCTATTCCCTCTACTCGCTCTAAAAATATAGCTTATATTGCTTTCTTGTCATCCAACAAGAACATCTCTTCAAGTGAATATCTTTTGTTCCAAATAAACAACAGATCAAAACAAGAAACTCAACCATTGAAGATTTGAAGGGATACATATCATAATCATTTGTGGGTGCAAAAATTAGCTGACAACTAAAATTCTACTACAATAAGTTCAAGGGCTGGGTCCAGTATCAACTTCCATGCTAGAAGGTATATTCGCCGAGGATGTTGAACTTGAATGGTAGGGTGAAACTCCAAGCAGAGGCTCCAAGCCGGTTAGCTCGTGTTTCAGGAATTGATAAACAGATTCTGTTGTCATGGCAGCTATTCGAACAACAAGACCTATTCCCTGCAGGTGCAAAACACAACTACTTACATGTAAACCAGACAGCTGACCTTTGTCAGAGATGTTGAGATCACCAAAGATATGCTCAAGAAAACGGAACTTAGAGTCCATTGACCAAAATTTGCAAGTGCAAAAACAGAGCTCAGAAGGGTCTCATTAATGGTTCTAAATCTTGATACATAGCAACTAATGTTGCCTCATCAAGAGTTCTATTTTATGCTACTGTCATTGAACATACCTTCGGACCAAAAGTGCTGCAGGAAGCAATAAAGTTTGGTTTCATCGTGAAATGATTAGAATTTGGACCAGAATGTCCTTTAATATGGCGGCCAAAGCTGGTAAATGGAGTTTGTAATTGCTGGGACATCATCCTCGTAACATCTTCTCGAACTTGGTCTTGAATGTGCTTCAACTTTGGCCTAATGAAACAAAAACTTCAATTACTTATATCTCACACATTTTCCTCTCCTCTGCTCAACTTGGCTAAAATTAAACTAAAGCAAAACGCTAAACCCAGAATGAATATATAGTATCACCAAGTAAACTGGAGGTGAAGAAAGTCGTAATACATGATTAGGTATCTACCCTAGCAGTATGACCATTGCCACGACTTGGTAATCCCTCATGCGTTCTGCAATACTGGAAACACTTCCTTGCTCAACCAATACCTGAGGAAATAACATTAAACCAATCGGGACAAGAAAAGTCAGACAAGGCAGAAGATTAAGACCTCCAAGCAAGAGGTATGCATTTTGTTGAAACTTCCTATTCTCTCTCTCTCTCTCTCTCTCTCTCTCTCTACAAACACACACACATAGAGGGTAAAAGGATTCTGAGCCAAGATAAATTTAGCTTAGAATGAACCACCAATGAGATTGTGACACTTCATTATAATTCATTGGATACAGCGAGGTGCTCAACGCCCACAAATACATTGGGGTGGGTATAGGTGGAAAATTAATGAGGTGGCATGTTATGATTGAGTTGGCTTAGATTCTTTATTCTCGTATGTATATGCTTGTGTATTGCAAATACACTAAATATACCAAAACAAATAGGCACTTCTGAGTTCTGACCAAGTAATAACAATTCCATTGTTCAATTAATCCCTATGCCTAGGAAATGATATCCATTGGGTTGGGCCTCCCCTCATGGGCTGGTACCGACAACAGATGAGATGGGCGGCTCGATTATGAATCTATACCACTAAATATCTTTTTTAGACACATCTATACATGTATATATCTAAAAGGAAATTAAAGAACAAAAAACCAAGTCTGAAGTTTATGTTTAAGAGTTTTTTCATCTGTCATCCAAACAGATAAGCAATGAACAAAAAGTGTTGGTAGATAGATATACACAACTTCTGAATGGAAAAATAACCTTCTAAAAGAAGCACTAACAAAACCAGAATCGAAATAGCAAGTCAAACAAGAATATTACCGTGTCAAGAAATAAAGGCTGATCGCCTTCTAGAAAAATGTTATTAGTGCTCTTGTAAAGCTCAAAATCCCATTTCTCTCCACTTTCATGGCGCCCACTGGTAATCCAATCAACAATAACCAAGCTTGAGTTGTTTACCACTCTGAATAATTGTTTTTGGCAGTACTTCGCAGTGGAAAAGCATGTCACTGGGTCTGGGATGATGGCCAAAAGGGCATTGCTCCCGAGTATCACCTACTGCATGGGAACTTAAAAGTTAAAACTACTTGCCACACCAAACTACAAATCAGATACCAAAATTTCCTACCAGCAAATTTTTAGAAATTTTGACCAATATCATCTTAGAAATTGAGCCACAAACCTCCAAGAACCCAGCTTGTTACAAGTTACGATTTAAATATGAAAAAGGAATATATAGTCACTAGTACTAAAACAAAAGACTCATAAAAGAACATTTTGAAGCACTTCAAACTCAGTTATTACTTGGATCCTTACTCTCCAAAAGCAAGTTGCTGGACCACGAGAACATATAGCATATCGTAATCCAAAGTTCCCAACATTATTTTGATGCAAATAAATATAATAAATACGAAAAATAGAGGTGTATCTGTTTACATACATAAATTGGTTTAGGAATATTGCTACCTCAAGGGTTTGTTCTGAGGACTTTGACCCCAAAGACTTGTACACCTATTTTAAAGGTAAAGAAAAAAAAAATCAAGGCACTAATGAGCAAGTATAAATCAAATGTGCATAACAATTCAGTTCAAACCTAAGCCTATATGGAAGTTAAAAATTAAAGCATTAAAAAAAAGACTAACTAAATCTATCAATGTTATAGAAATTGACCTTTGTAGAAGCCTGGGTTGTAAGAACTGCAGTGCAACCATCACCAATAGTGAAGTGGCATGAAATAGAATCTCCCTGTACTCAATATCAAATTAACTATAAAAAGATATGAACCAAAATACTTTTTGTTAAAAGTTAGATTGAAAGAGCTGTTCCTTTAAGAAATGGGAAAGATATGGACTTACTGAGACAATCCCACCACCATAAGTGAGACTATAAATCCAAACAGCATCAATCTGAGAAGAACCCACCTAAAAAACCCATCCATTTTATCAAAAAAGTTTAAATTATTTGAGAGTTGAGTAGATTGTGATACATACAGATTTAGAAATTGAAAAATCCATACCTTTTTGGGAATGATGAATTTGAGAGGATACTTGGAGAAGCATCTTGTGACCGTTGACTTGCCTCCTACTTTCTCCACCACCACCTTACCAGTTTCCATCTCTCTCTTCCTCTTCAAAACCCACCAAAACTGGAAGAAGATGACTCTCTTCTTCCATCGCCATTAGTGTAGAAGAAGTTACTGAAAATAAAGAAAAAGCCCATTAGTGGCTCTCATTGGGCCGGCCCAGAAAAAAAGTGGAATGGATTACAAAATATTAGGAAAGTACACACGACCACTCAATTGCCATGGCTCCTCCCCCTCCCCCTCACCCTCAACCCCCCCCCCACCACCGGTAGCAGCACCTTCTCCCACCCCCAAAACCACCCCATCTCAGCCACAGAAAAACACTACATACCAGTTAATTCAAACAGCCTTCTTCAAGCCAGGGGTAAGGAATCCAGTGCCAGATTTCAAGCGGGAGTCACACTCTATGTGTGTAACTTGCCGGAATAGATAAACAATATTGGTCTCAGGAATCTGGTCTCGAAGCATGCAACTGTTCTCGACGTTTATGTGCCCTCCAGGCCGAACTCAATGGGGAATAGGTTTGGATTCATCAGACTGCGAAATAGTGAGATTGCAGCTAGAACTATGATCTCCTTTTCAAGGACAGCGCATCCATGTCAAGTGTCTGATATCGGTGAGCATAAGAGCAACTCCATACTTGTCACAGCAGTCTATGACATCTCCTTCTCTCTTAGCCCCTCTTGGCACTGCAATGGCGCCAATTCCACTTTCGCACGCTTCCTCCACTGCATCGTTCCAAGCTGTTTCAATACACATATTTACCGATCATATTAGCAAACAAGTATTCGAGCCTTTTTGGAGTCATTCATGTGGTGTAACAAGTCATTTTACACACAAATCTCACACTGAAAGACAATATCTTCCTCTCTTCTTCACACAGTTTCACTCTGCTACTTTAGATGTAACAGACTCTTTCTTTAGTTTCTAGATGGTAACTGTAAAAGAAGTTCTCGAATATCTAACACTACTATGATATTAAAATTATATGTGTGGTCATCCATATCCATCTAGACGTCATGTTAATATCACCAAAGAACATTGATTTGCAGTCCAAAAGATGGTAACACCAAAGGATTACAGATACTTTAAAGAAACTATATGAATGATAGAGATTTGAGAAGGAACCCAACACAAGATTGGAAAAAATAGAATGCTCGCCATTTCTGGGAAACTATTAAGCTGTTCCACTTTAGTAACAGATAGCCCAGCCTCCTCCAGTTGAAACAATTGTGTATTTACATTTAGCTGTGGTTGGTGAAAGCCTAAAAATTTGAACTCACCCTAATTTTTGAAGGCCAGTACCAAGAAGCTCCAGATCCTTTTTGTCAGACACAGATATCAGAGCATGCTTGCTCCCTGAAACAAAGCATAAGAAAGAAAAAGGGATTCAAAAAATGTATACATGTGTGAAAAATATTGCCCCCAAGATAAGTGTCAACTTCCTAATTTGATATTTATAGTGAAGATTATGGATTAGTTCATTAGAGCTGGTAGTACAACTTTCCTCTGCTTGGTTGTGTCTCATTCAATCCTTAGCCGAGAGACAAACAAAATGGATCCAGGCAGGCGCTTCTGATTGAGTCTTTATTGTCTACAATCATCGTCAAATTCCTCTCATTTCAATCAATTTTAAGCTTTATGTCATCACATATGCATCATTCTTGAGTTTGAAATCTTTATATGTGAAAATGTCTTCTTTACTCTTGATTTTACGGCTCAAAGAGCCCATTTTATGGCATGTATGTTTGTCAATGCATTTCAGGTAGCCGTGGTTGAAGAAACAGCTCCGCGCCCATAAATTTATTGGGACAACTATGAATGTTAATCGTTTATGTGACATCATCTAATTAGCGATGATTTATTGGCTGGGAGGAGCGGCGCGCGATGATGGTGGTGGACCTGGCAAGAGTGATCGCAGTAGCAAGACCCAACATCTCTTTCAATCTCTACACAACTCAACAACTGTATATAATCAATATTTAGAAGTAATGAAAAACAGGGGTTTTTCAGGGAACAGAAAATAATGGAGGCAATTGAGGCCGGAGTGTGTACAGTGGCTGCGGAAGGAGAGAAGTGGCGATCCGGGTCCTAATTGCATCACTATATTTCTTTCTTCTTTTTTTTTTTTTTTGAGAGAACATCACTATATCTTCACACACAAGTAAAAGTTATAATTTGTGTTTAAATCATATTTGGACCCTGGAATTTTTTTT
>JAYMSZ010003947.1:0-10010 GCA_036897665.1 Pelargonium citronellum | reverse complement strand
GATGAAGGGCAATTTGATAATTTTATATTCTAGCTAACAGTGTTAGAGACGGAACGGGTTAAGGGTAGTTGTGTGATGACAAAAAAAAAACCAACGGTAATTAAGTGTCAAACATGTATAGTACAGGGTAGTCGTTATCCACAATTTCCCCTAGAAACAATAAAGCATTAAGGTTCAGATGGCCTAAGCAATCAAAGATCAACAATCTGACTTGACTTGCAACTAAACTCATAGTCAGTTCAGAGTCATTTTAGAATATAAAGGAATATCTATACAAGATAACGAAAAACAGAATCCTCCTTCATTAGAACATGATATGAGTAACAAAGGCATAATAACACATACGCATTCCACCAAACAGAAGATTCCTCCTGCCGCCAAAGCACTAATGCATAAGAGGCATAAGCTTCATAGAGCTTAGCAACATGACGCATAAATGGAGTAGCACGCTCCCCTGTTGTTGAGAAGAAAATGACTTTTACCTAACAATCATACGGATGAAATCATTAAGTTTTGCAACAAGAAAGCACAATATAGCACATTCAGCTCTATGTTATGAAAGAATGTGCACGGCAAACAAGCTAAACTCAGTCATTTACCTTTCCATTATCTAATAATCATTACAATTAATAATACATTCATGTGTGGGAGATCACAATATTGCTACAACAGTCATATTGATCAAATTTTAAATTTCCAATAACCATTGTAGGGCCCAACGTCATGTAGAAATATAATAATTCACTATATTTCACTTTTAATAAACTTCTTAGGAAAAAATACTACGTCAACTGTTGAATTGAAACACTAATCCAGAGACTCTGGTTTGATACTGAATCACATCATATATTTAGGAAGATACCATGTTGTGTCCAAAAAAATCAAACATTTCGCGTCGTGTGGAGTTAAAACTGAACATAAAACTTTATTGGATAATATCTTAGTTAATAAGCTTAGACAAATAGTCTAATACCCAAATACACAAGAAAAGAGTTTGTCATCAATAGCATCATTGAAGCACACACTGCAATAGCATTTCTCCACACTTCCTATATATCCAACTATCACAATCACATTCACGATATGGATTGTGCAATGAATTTAAACTAACTGCATTTCCTATCAATAGTTAGATGAGCAAACAAACTGAATGAGAGAGAGGAGAGAAGAGGTACCTTGTGAGATCCACTTCTAGCCAAGAACTTTTGACCCTGCAATTAAAATATAGTTTCATGTCAACTCCAGTTAAATGAAAACGTCATTATAGAAAGGAAAGATTATATAAATAAGGCAAAGGATGTCATACCATCTCTCAAGTTTTGTTTTCTTAAGTATGAGATATAAACTGAAAGACATCATTATCATGCATCAAATTACTCAGAAAAGACAGCTATATGTATGAATAAAAATAAACAGTGCATGGAAAGCTCATCCATTCCACTAGAGAGAGTATGGTTCAAAATAAATTCCCCACCCTCCACCCCTTTTGCGGAAGTGTTCCTCACTATTGAATACAAATATCTGAAGTAAAATATTTGGCAGATGTAAATGAATCATCTACACAGAAATATATATGTTGCAACATGCGACAAGAGGAATTATTTAAGGTAAAATATACTCAAAATCAATTAAAAAGACTTCCAACTGTATTGGATATAGAATAAAAAATCAGATTAATTATTCATTACACCATTTCAGAAAACATATATCCATTGAATCCCTAAGAAATCACTTCAAAGCATGTAACCATTCCTATAAGTGAATCCCTCCTTTACAAGAACAAACAACCTAGTACAAGAATCAATCTCGTACTAAAATGTCTATGGAAGATGGCGTATTATTGATCTCTAGTTTGTAAAGAAGACAACCATCATGCTAGTTTTTTATGTTACATTTGTCATTAAGTTTCTCATAGTCTGATTCAGCAAGAACATAATTGTACTTGGTAACTAAGTAAAATCAATATAACTAATAACTAATGTGCATTGAAAAGAATTTGAACTTAAATATTACGATTGCTTATACTTGCATAGGAAAATGAACTACTATAGAATTAGCAATTTATTGTATTCATTCAAAATTAAAGAGATTGGGTAATGTTAAAATATAAGGATTTTTTTCTTCAAAAATAAAATTAGGCGGGAGATTTAACATAGTCACGATGATGACTTAATGAAATACAATTTTAATCCTTTTCACAAAGATGAAATAGTTCGAAATTCTCAATTTAGAACCCACGTAAGATAAAACAGTTCATTAACAATGAGCAAAAAGAGATGTTAGAAAACGGATCATGAGAAAAGGTAAAGATTGCCATAAATTTCAGAGAGATCAAGCGGGTACCAGTGTCTCCTTTGAATAGTACAGAATGCGAGGTAAACTAAGTATGGTTGTTGCAAACCAATCAGTAACTGCATCTGCAGAGAGCTCTCCCTCAAACCTAACATAACAATATCAATCAAGTAAGAAATGACCCCTGATTTAGGGATTAACGATCAATTTTGAATGAAGAGACTATAAAGCATTTTGTACATAACTCCGTTTCAAATACACTTCCTGGAAACTCACCTAAGTAGGCAATCTGTCATTTTACAGCCGGGAGGAAAAGCAACAATTGAAGGAAGGCCTGTATCAAACTAAAATTTTAATTAGAGAACAAGCTAGAGCTTTGGTAAAAGTAAGTCTTAGTCTTCTCTTTCTCTCCAATTCTTTTACTCAAAATACTGTCAAGAAATTGTTGAAGGCTTGAAGCTACTAAGATATTCAGTGAGATAGTGACAACTATCAGAGCCATGAATAATGTAGGCCCAATATATGACAGTGTTAGAGAAAATATATATTTCCAGGTCACCCTTGCTTAGTTAAAGCATAAATATTTCCTCACATATATAATTCAAATAACAAATTATGCAGATAAAAAGCAGCTGCTTCCATCAAACAATTTGCCTAGTAACCCTCAATAACCTAAAACTAGTTTTAAAAGAAAAGGAGCAGGAATAAAAGAAGACACACAAATAAAACAAAAAAAAAAGTAACAAAGCATTTTGATCTATATTAAATACTTCAAGATTTATAGTTGAATGAGTATTTTGGAAACACATCAAAATAAGCCATAAAAGTTTGGAAATGAGTTCATCCAGCACATACCATTCTTAAAGATAGGTCGGCCAGTTGGACTTCTCTCAGAGAGGTACACTGCAAGTTGAACGTCGGCAAGTTCAACCATACCAACATTTGCAATCCCATCCAACAATTCAGCTAAGCAGAGGCAACACAAAAACAGGTAAGAAATTATCAATTTTCAGATACCAACCATTCTTCATATAAGTATTGTACCATACAACTTCAATGAGAAAGCATCCAAACCATACTCTTCCAAACACATTGTGTGTGTGTGTGAGAGAGAGAAAGAGAGAGAGAGCACGACAGCTTATTCTATATCATTCTTGTTTATGCATTTATGTTTTCAGATATGTTTGAATCTCACCTTTACCTTCCATCACAACTTTATATCTAAGAATCTTCTAAAGTTGAACTCAAAGTCAATATGCACAACCAAAGAGTACTCATTGGAATATCAACTACTTGAAAATAGATCACTGAACTTCCAACTTGATAAAAAATATTATTCAAGCCCTGTTTTAAAAATCCCCCAAGGCTCAGGCCTATGCACGAGGCACCCTAGAGCCTTAAAATCATTGAAGCGAAGCGATGTTATTGAGGTGCCCAACTCAGCGCTGTAAGTGAGGTGTGCCTAAGTTCAAATCTGGCTTAAAAATCAAGTCTTCTTCACTTAAAACTCTATATTTATGGTCTGAAAGTAGGAAGATAATGATGATGACTTTTCAGAAGACCAAAAATAATGTTTGTCTCGTGAATTAGAACTTTTAGCATGAATAGTCATCATTTTAAGGTTTCCCAATTTTAAAACTGTCTATATAATTGTACTGTCAAGTGTCAACATCAGCAGCATATACTTAAAACAATACACGAGGAAGAAAAACCAGCAGCATACATTATTAATTTTATTAATGATAGTAGTGTCAACACCAGAAATATATATTATTCATAATATTAGTTATGGAGTTGATAAGTTAGAGATGATGATGATTAGTCCTATTATCTCAATGATTATTTATACCTCTTCAGCATTCATTAAAATATTTTTGTAATGTTTATGTTTAAATTTACAACTTTAAATAACTTTTTTAAACTGTGTTTCACTTTATTGAGACCCACGCCTCACCGAGCATCTCATGCCTAGAGCCTAGTCCCTCTAATGCTCCTCAAGCTTTTTTAAAACACTGAATTCAAATACATGACTGGATTAAACAACTCTATAATCGATAAGGTAGGAACAAATAAGTTTTGACTAAGATGACCATGAAACTGAATCCCAAAACCATTCAACCTTGCGAGAAAACATTTTTCCCGATTATAAAGACACATTAGCTAAATGGTGAAGAGACAATAGTCTGGCAAACCATATACTTGTAAATTAATCTCATAGAAGCTAACTCAAGATACAAAAATTAACTTTAGAGTTTGGTCAGTTGCCAAATAGAAATGCGTACCAGTTCTTTTCCACTCATTGAAAAATTGAGCACAACGTTTACTCCCTTTAGAGTACACCTGGATTCAAATTTCAATGACATTTTATTTAGCGTTGGCAACAACAAGAGTTAACTGTCATAAAAAAAGAATATTAATAATGACAATGTTACTAATGGCGCAAGGCAGAAACCTTTTTCACACTGCACTTTGGAAAATGAGGCTAAAAAGTAAAAATGTATAAAAAGCAGAACACATTCTAACAGCATACATAATAGAGAACCACACTAAAAAAGTTCACCTAGATAAGACCAAGGATAAAACTAATGGTTCTAATTGTACGACTGGAAGAGTTCGAAATTGGAATACAAAGAGTTCTGCTTTCAACATAATCGTTTGTTGCATGCATTTTGGTCTCTCTTTTTTTATAACCCAAAAGGCTTAAAAGGCCCAAGATAACAATTGGACTTCTATTTCTGAACATATATTTCGGTGGGTTGTTCAACCAGGCTTTTATAAAAGACTAAGTAAACATCCTATTTCACCTATGGCACACCTTACCTACACCTTGCCACAACAAGCACCTCCATATGTAGACAAAAAAGGTACGCCTTATGGAAAGCACCTTGCCTTGAGTGGCCCAAGGCAAAGGACCTAGCACATTGCCAGGCACGCGCCATTGATAACAATAAATAATGACAACATTTTTTAATAAGAAAACAAATGACAATATTGAAGTTTGTTTTTCCTTGGGAATTACAGGGTGCATATAAGAAACAAAATTAAAGCACGATTACCAAATACTACAAAGGCCACATTTGACACTACCTGAAAGGTGTTGAAACCTCAACGTCAAATAAGCCCCCATGAACAGTAATAATGCTTATTTCTAAAATTGCTACTTAGAATTTCTTTCTAAGAGCATGTATACTTAGTACAAAATGGCTCCAAAACCAGTGGTCTTCATATAGATTTGTATTTGCATGCAAAGTTAGGAGAATGAGAAATAAGATCACTTTGTGCGATCTGATGGCTATTAAAGTATCAAGTCCTGAGTGCAGTGCTGAAATTTATTCTCTGAACTGAATTACAAACTTTTGTTAGTTCCAGCAACTATTTCAGAATCCAGACCCAAACACTATCAGAATTCAACCTTCAATCATGACACATCCTACTCTAGATCACAAACCAACTTCCATATTTTAGAAATATCCTAAGTTTCTAAGTGCTTCCTTTAAGATCTTTCATAATTAAGCAGATATGGTATCAGTACAATAAACATTATTGATTTCTCTCTGTCCTGTATGATATTTACATCCGTAGACGCATCTAGGTCAAGCATTGTCACCTTAAACTGAGATATATCACTAGTAGTTTAATGTACTATATTAATCTTTTTTTCTCATTTTATATTACTGTTGGATGGACACCCGTAAAAATGTGAACATTTGAAGTTATTTGGGGACAAAATGTTTTATGTATTCTAGATAGTTACCATACCTGAACCAACCATGGCTTAGTTGAATTTTGAAGTTCATACTGAAAATCCTTTGAAGTAATAACACTAAAGGCATGGTGTCCTGGATCTGTAGACAAGGGGGAAAAGCGTATGTTAGGATCTGCTTACAAAACTGTACATCCTGCAGAATGAAATTTAAATTTGCAAAGGAATATGGAGAAAATTTGAAGTACGAATATTAAGGATTCTTAATTAACCAGAAGCAGCAGCATCAAGTAATGGAAGCTCTACTGCTGAAAAACTTCTCCCATCATATTTCTCAATGAGCTTCTTGATGACATGCTACAAGCAAGAAACCAGAACACTTAAGAAACAAGGCAAAATCTGGTTGGAGAAAGCACCATAAACTTTATGGCACAGAAGCAGGATCTAAGTACTCACCGAATGCTCATCAATTCCAAAAATATCATAGTCTCTTTTCCATAAACGATTGGTCAGCAACTCATAACCATAACGGATCTGCAAAGCAAACCACATTTTAAAAGGGTATCATCGCCAAAAAATCAAATAAGACGCCAAAATTAATCATAGGAAAACTACATTGTGCTAGGAATGACCAGAAAAATCAAATATGCTGGTAAAGCTTTGCCAAAAAAAATTATCTTATTGTTATTGTGCAACTAGCTCTTTCACCGCCTCCTTGAAAAATCTTATTTTGAAAAGGAAAAATATTTTGGATACTAATGAACCTCTTCATCAACTACCAAATCAGAGATATATGTATAACTACGTTTCAATGAAATAGTTGCTATTTGGTAAAGTTGGAAATTAAAATACCATTTGCAAAGAGATTGTAATATTCATAATAATTGTATACAGATAAATTCAAACAGGGCACTGTTCTGTAGTAGAAAATTGTTGACATAGGATGTCTATCCAAGTTTGGTATCTACAAGGAACAAGCTTTTGGCTCTTATGAGAGGCAAAGTTTTAGATAGCATTAAATATATGAAATAATTCCTTAAAGGAAGCACAAAGATACAAATGGTTCTTATTCCTTTTAAGAAAGGTAAGAAACTAAGAACATATTGCATGACCACAACAACGATGATATTTGTCCTTTATTTGTATTCTCTTACTTAACTCCACCCTATCTAACATTATCTCCTCCGCTAACTCGTGCTAACATGTCTTTCGCCACTACTTTTTTTGCATGATACGTTGAATTTCAATATTTGATATGGGGCTACATATAAGGGCTTGGGAATACACTACTGAAACGTTAACCTTGTCAGTATTTTATGTTTATTTAATGTGAGACATTTCATTATCAATTTTCTTCACTCCCCTGCAAGTCTCACATTTTTCTTTTATAGTGATACACAATCGAGGCATTTTAAATCAACACTCACCCGTACATGTACGTATTTTCTTTCGACACATGGGCCACTACAAGCATGGTCCTTTTGCAAGTGAACTGTAGACCACATGGGGAGGTTACTCAATTAGGCCACCCGCCCTGATCAAAAACCGTTTTGATACCAAGTTAAATTTCAACAATTTTATAGTTACACTATAGTCAATCGTGTTAGTAGGGCTTGACTTTGGCCTTTATATGTAGCTTATTCACTTTGTATTTTTCCAATGTGAGACTTTTTATCACCCACATTCTTCTATGTCAAACCAAAATTTTACTGGCCAATTCCCATTCTATAGTCACACTCTGATTCAATCACTCTGCACCATCCACAGTACTATCTTATGTGAGCATGTTATCTCACTGCTCCATCCAACATCCTTTTGATCTTCCCCTCTTTAACTTATTACCTTCATTGAATCATATCCGCTTACTTAACAATGACTTATCTAGTAGACAACGCATTTTTTACACTTTTTTTTATCTATACCTAACAGGTCCTACCTCGACCTTCTAGAATTATTAGATTCAAATTCTATACGACTTTCTAGTGCATCCATTATTAAAGTTGAGCACATTTCTATGCTTGATGTAACTGATTCCCCAAAAATATACATCCCGTAAGTCTTCATTCAAAGTCAAACATGATGATTGGTTTTGATTCACCTAAATGCCCATATTAATAACACCTGACAACATACTGATGTTATTCATTTAAATAATACTAATATCTCTCAACGCTATCAACTGACAAAAAAATAACTACAGCAGCAGCAATTTATAATTTTTGGTTTTTTCTACAAACCTATAAAACTCAGAAACATTCAAAAAAACTATTGTAAATCTCTAAAAATGTAGAATCGTACATGAAAGGATACTAAAGCACATTAAAGTGCACAGAAAACGTCATAAAATAAGTTTTTCTGAGAAATGATTTCTTAACCAACAAACAAGCTACAGACCACGTAAGAGTACTGACCTTTATAAAATCAGCGGTAATAGGAACTTCATCATCCAAATTCCTAAAATAAAAGCATGTCATTGTTTCAAAAAACAATAATAAAGAGCTGCTCTATCAACTACCATAGGTTCATAACCAATAAATTCTTCAAGTAATGAATTCAGGATGACAAGATACCAAAGATTGATTTAACAGCCAACCTGCCCTAAAAGTGAAATGTAAATATGGTCATGTCATCAAAATTGCACACTTTTCTCATTTTTTTCACAATCAAAGGATGTGTACAATAGCTTAAGAAATCCAAAGCGATAAGCTAATAGATCAAAATAGCAACAATAATCCTTTCCCTTTCAGGGTTGAAATCCTAAACATCAACGAACTAAGAATACTAAGAGCACATCCAACCATTGGTGAGCTGGCTAACTCTACAATGTGATTTGATTGCAATGGCACCCATGTCCAAATGTGGGTCTCACGTGATATAATTCATACTTCCTCCGTCCCAAAATAATTGTCGGACTTTTCATTTTTTTTTTCCGAAGATTAAGGAGTTAGGTTTTACCCCTTATACCCTACGGTCCCTACGTGTTGTTGCTGTAAACAAATTGATATAACTAACTTATTTTGAGAATATTTATTTAGGGTCATATGTGTTGGAGAAATTGGGCAACTATTTTGAAAAGGAGGGTATATATGATTAGTCAAGACTGGACATCAATTCAATCGTCAGGAAAAACACATTTAAATGTTGACATTTGTAATTAACGGTAGAAGAGTAGCGTTCCAAGGAACAACAAAGTTTGTTTACCATTTGGAAGAAAGTTTCTGGTACGCATCTTCTACTTCTTCCATGGAACTATGTCTCTGAACACCCAAAACTGTAAAATTGAACAATGAACAAAAACAAAACTGAGAACTAACAAGACCCACCGTTAGGAATTTAGAGTGAGTGAAGCGAGTGACTGACCATCGTAGTGTGAAGTAGGAAAGGATCGAGGGATGATGTAGAGCTGGTAGAACATGGAGCCTAAGAAGAGAAGCAGAGGCATCCAGTAGGCTGTGATGGTGGACGCCATTGACGAGCTCGGAACCCTGGCCATGATACGGTGGAAGATTCTAGAGAGAGAGTTTTATGAGAAAAAGACGGTGTTAACGATGATGGTTGATTGTATCAGCCGGCATGTATATATTTTACTCGAAACTTTTCCACGGGAACCGCAAGACTTCCAGTCAACTGCGTGAAAAATGGTAATTTTAGATAGTGTTTGAAATGACTTCTTAGTTTTGACTTTCGACTACAGAACGCGACACGGCACGAACATGACTCGAAATAAATTTGTTTGGTTCTAAAAAATTATAATCGTGTTGGGTTCGTGTTCAGCCTATTAAATATACACGCACGATTAATTAATTGTGCCACAGAACAACCGACACGCACAGCCTGATTGGCACACACGGCACGACAAGAATAGGAAAACAAAGTGATTTTAAGTAAGATATAACTCTTTGTCATATCAGATTATGTAATAATTATGTGTTTGTTATCATAGAAAGATATGTACATATTTTCATTAAATGTGTTGAATATGTTAAATTTGTGGATTTATTCGTGTTGGGTCGTG
>JAYMSZ010003946.1:0-10011 GCA_036897665.1 Pelargonium citronellum | reverse complement strand
TGCTTCTTCATATACATACAAACCCTTTCAAACCCAAAAAGAGTAATATACAAACCTTTTACAATAACCACACTTACAATCTGAATCAAACAAATCGGTTGGATTGTCAATTGTTTCATCTCACTAGAAGAAAAAAAAAATGACACTTTTTTGGTGAACATTTCCTCACTCATTCCCGCCCATCAATCAAAAATTGGGCAAAACCAAATAATTTAATCAATCACATAATCTTAATAATATACTATGATTCTGATATTTTCAGGTTTCCGTTCCAATTTGTTGCAACAGGAATAGGAAATCAGACCTCTGACGTAGAAGTGGCGGCGGCTCCACGTCGGATAGGCTTAGGCTGATGTCACCTCCCAATGATCGGAACAGCTCTTCCATCAAGAAAGGTATGCTGGATTGGATTCACCATTCAATTCAATGCAATGCAATGCAATATTGTCAGTACATATATAACATATTTAGAGGTTTTGTTGTTTTCTGTTATATTCTATCTAACACAAGTAATGAAAATAGTGAAAACTACCTTTGGATGCTGTAGATATAAATAAAAACTAGGGTTACCTGGAGTCAACATCTAACAAGAATGAATTATTGGGCATGCTGATTGATTCTTCCGCCATCAGTGTTCTCATCTTGCCGATCACCTGTACGTTAGTCCACAAACCTGAGGTCAGATGTCTCATGTTGGACCAAATTGATGGGAGACGTATAAAAGATTGCACGTTGTCCATCAACATTCTAGATCCAATGTTTGGCCATGTAGTGGTGTATGGCATTGGGGATTTTCTTTTCCTTATTGTACTATAATGGTGAAAAATGATAACTTAGAACTATATAAACGATGCACAATGTGGAAGATCACTTGCCTCTTGAGATAGTCCATGGGTTCCATATTTGTCATCCCAAAACATAGTTCCTATACGATATATTTGCGGAATGCTTAATACCTGATAAAAGTAACATGAAAATTGCACAAGTCAGTAGGTTGACTAAAATCTGATTTCTAGAAATAATTACAAAAATTATATATTAATATATGTCGTGGGAAAGAGTGACGAGCCCATCTTAGCTTAGCCGTTACTTCTTTCAGACACGGGATTTGAATGTTTAAGGTTAAAAATGTTAATTTCTTCTAGTGGAATATGGAAGAATTCACAATGAATAAGAATAGAAAATTAAGGTGTTGTTAATTCAATTTAACTACTTGATTGTAGCACTAGGTTTGGTTAGTTACCGGACAAAGCTCGTTTGTGATCTCATCCAAAGATTTCTGAGCTTTTTGATGCAAAACCTGCAAGGATAAAGTACTAATTAATAACTCTGGATTCTTGTTATTGGAAAGTTGACTAGCTTAGCTATCCACATTACATACCAGAAATCCTACAGCCTGCCTTATGTGTTGGAGTTCCTCCCATGATGATCCCGCAAACTGTGTAGAAAGAAATTAACATAAATCACCTTATTGTGCCTGTAGTTGTCCAGGGTATATATATATGCATTAAGGGTTTGACAGTTTAGCTTACCTTATCTGTTGCTTTGAGGCACCACTGTTCTAATTCCTGCAAACCCGCCTTTACATATTCACCATTGCTAAATGAACAACCCTCGCGACGGAGCAATAAGCTGCCATACCATGCATATAGTAAATTTGAGGATGATTTGTTTGAAGTTAAAAATTCATTTCACTGTGAAACATTTAATCTTTGAGTTGAGTCTCTGCTTACCTGTTAAAGAGCTGGACATTTATGAACGAGAAAACCTGGTTAAAGATTTTCCTTGAAAGCATGGAAGGGACCTGATCAGGATGTGAGAAGTTAGAACATTGATACTGGAAGGTCTCTACTCCAAAATAGAGAATTAGAAAAACAAAAGGTGATATAAAGTGGGTTACACTTACATAGTTCTCAGACAGTATACCCAAGGTATGATCTAGTATATTGACAATGCTTTGCCAGTGAATGCTTGATGCTTGTTGTTTTGCTACAATGTTAGAATGAATATTTTTGGATGACCCTCTTATTGATCTGATCCTTGAAGATCTTGGTGCCTGTTGATGGTAGTTAATAGTTAATGGATATTTCAAGTATTGTTGTTATCTTGAGAAGTAAAATTTTCTATTCATAAGATGCTTTACCTGAATGCACAGATTCAAAAATGGACTAATCTCTTTCTTTAAACTGTCACGGATCATCCCGTATATTTTCTCAACATATGCAGTTAAATGTTGCTTAAAGAGCAACGCTGGGTACTTAGCTTCTACTTTTGAATGATCGTTTGTTTTCCCCTCCATTCCACTGTACCCACTTGAAACTCCCATACCCGCTGAAGATGAGCGGAGTCCCTGACAATTTATTGTATACTTAGTATTATATAATCTTCTGCATGGATATTGGTGCACAGTTTGCTTGGAAGAGCTTACCTGTGCCATTCTACCAAATAAAGTAATGGGTGAGGTTCGGTTTCGATGTGGATTTGCATTTTGTGCGTTGCTTGCCTTGAGTGTACTTTGTAGAAGAAACAGGAGAGTAGAAGTCGTTGAGAGCCAATATGATAGATCACTGATGTTGTCTTGAACCTTCAAGGGTATAATTTAAAAATCCAGTTTCACATGTCAGATTTAGTTGATAGGATAACATAGTTGTTGGAAACTGGTCCTCAATTGATCATGCTTGCTTTTGAATTCCTTTGTTGTGCTTAATATAATTAAACTGGTTTAAAAATTTTACCTCTACAGATGATCGGATTGTGTGAATAATTCTATCAAATATAGTTGTCTTGTCTGCTTCAAAGGATCTCCACTGGAGAAGAGCTTTGTACACGATGCAGGCAGCAACAGGTCTGTTCTTGTCAAATCTCTTATCTTCCATGAGACATTTGATCAACACGTCATGGTTTTCCTGTTTGTGGGAGAGAAAAGGCATAAATTAAATTCAAGGACAAACTAGTTATATTGGGTATAGTGCTCTGCAGTGAATTTGGTATTTGCCAATAGTTTCAGTTCTGAACTACAAACCTGCTGCTTCTCTGTTAGGGATTTTTGCTTAGTTAGGACGGAGAAAACAGGTTCCGACACCTGAAAATAGAAAAGACCCATGAGATCTAAAATAACACACGTCTAGTATGCTCTCTACTTGAATAAAGTTTATGAATGGTTGTAGCACCTTTGTTGTTTGAAGCTCTTTTGTTGCTTGATGTCCATTTTCAAGACTCTGTAACATTGTAGAAGGTTAGAATCAAACAAATAATTAATCTTAACCAAGAGTGGCAATTTTAAGTAGTAAACCTGGAGTTGTGACTGTCTCCTTTCAGGAGTAGCTATCTGCTCAACTACTGCTTTGTTGCGGAGGTAGTCATTTTCTGATTCCAGTTTTGCGATCTTACTCGTGAGACTGAGCGAAAACAATAAATTTTATCAAAAAAACAGTTTCTGGGTTGATTTTCAACTTTTTATCTGAGAGTTCATAGCATACCTTACACAAACCTTATTTAGTTTCACCCAGAAAACTTGGTACATAATTGGGATTCTACTAAGGAATCTCTAGTATGACCATCTTTTTCACTTCACTGAAATAATAATCTACACAAGAAGCAGCTTGTAGAACAATTTGTGGTTCATACTAGAATTTGCCATTGAAACATAATTCATCTTTTACATGTCGTAATAAATGTTGTTTCAAATGAGATGAAAATTTTCGTTTATTTTTATTTCAATCTGTCAACCTCGTTGTTACAACCATGCGTAGCATAGAGGAAATATATCTTCATCTTGAATTTCTTATGATGCATTTTAAAAATGAGATATGCTGCTTTTCCTCTCTCTCTACACACACACAGACACGAACATCCTTCTAATATTAATGTATATATATGTCACCTTTGTTATTGTAATCATCATAGAGTAGAACAATATCTTCCTCGCAGTTTGATCCATGACTTTGGTTTTTTATTGACTCACCTAAATCTCCATTCAGCTCTGCTTTTTATTTTATTCGTCAAGCTTGCAAGTTTTCTCTAGATATTAATGTATCTAGAAAACTAGGGATAAACAAGACAGCAAAATCTCTTAGCAAGAAAGGTTGAATCATATTGAACACCTTACCTTCCTAATTCTTCAGTGAGGTCTTCATTTGTTGATGCAACCAGAGCTTGTTGGCGGAGAACCTGGTTCTCAGATTCAAGGCTAGACAAGTTTAACTCTAATCTGAGAGTCATAAAGAATAGTTAGCTAAACTGACTAATGATTATAGAAGCATCTTTCTAACTATAATCTTGTTTACCTGTCAATGATCTCTTGAAGTTCTGCTGCTTTCAACTGTGCTTCTTCTGACTCCTTAAGCCTTGTTTGACACTCGTTTTCAACTTTAGAATACTTATCTTCAAAATCATTTATTCTGTTCTTCATCTCTATTAGCTCAGCCTGCATATTTTCAATCTATATTAGGCCATCTGTTACTCCAATGTCCGTGTATGCATGATGCATCACTTGCCAGTTGCAGTTTATATATTGTTAACTGGGTTGAGTTGTAGATGTACGGATTGCTAGTTCCCTTTCCCTTTACTTATCTTTGAATTTTTTTCCAACAGTGTTCTGTCTGCATAGATCATTCATTAACAGTTTTCTACATAGACAACAACCGAGAAGGCTTTCTAACATGGATGATATGGAGAAATTCTCTCTTCAATGTAGGGCATAGGATTGAATTTTTGTAAAAAGCTTATAGAGCCATAGTTTTTAGATGTTACCTCCAATTCCTCATTGTGGGTTGTCAGTAACTCCAGCTTTGTGTTGTCCACGACTGGCACCTCTTTGATGACCGGTGGAGCTTGTTCAATAGCTAACTTTGCTGCTTCTTTCTCATGGATGATGGCAGCATGGGCTTCCTCTAGTTGGCATTGCATTTCTTGTAGAGCTGTTTGTAGCTTTGCAATTTCTTGCCCCTTAGCTTCTTCAAGATCAACCTAAAAAAATAATTGGTCGTTTATTGATGAGCATAAGTGGACCCATTCAGTTATGATCCAAGCATTAAGGTTTGACATTTTTCAACTAGTCTTGACTAGTTGAGAAGTGTTTATAATTAATGACGCCAGATATGTCAGTGAAGTTAAACAAGCTTATGCAAACTGAAATTATTAAGTTAATTGTTTTGGTGCTACGTGTTTATTAAATCCAATGAAGATGATCAGGAAAACATGGCTGAGCATAGTTAGATCATAGATTCAAGCATGAAGAGAATCACACTCATGTGTCCGTTATTGTGTTACTTGTGTTGTGTCATTATTGAGCTATTAGACTAGTAGTCTATAACTGATTTTGTCAGAGAAGAATACCCTCATATGCTTTTCAAGCTCTAGTCTCCATGATAGTTCTTCAACACGCTTCTCTAGCTTGTCCTTTGCTTCCTTAAGTGCCCCTGTTTCTCTTGCAGCCTGCACAACAATTGGTTGCTTAAAGTTGACATAGTAGTTCAAACAATGTTTATTTAAAGCAGTGAAACTCACCATCTTGAGCTTTTTGAGTTCCTTCTTTGCCACCTTTCCTCTCCAGAGACACTGAAGTGAAAGAGTTGCCTTCTGCTTCTTTTTATAAGCATGAAGAGCTTGGAATTTTCGCCATTCAGTCTGCAAGAAACAAGGGTACATGGAATAACAAAAATATTAGGCGAGAGTTGTGTTAACCACAACTAAATCAGCCATCCATGAGAGTTTTTCCAGCCAGAGAATTATTTACCTGAACAATGGTTGCAGCCTTGGTTCTTCTTCTATGTCTGAATACATTTCTAGCTGCCATTGCTCTTAATCCAGTTTGAATAACTAGTGCTGATGCCTGTAGTTTTTTGTATGATTTCCTGGCTCTGTGAGAACGGACATGTTTCTGTATACGGATTGATGCGGCTTCCCTTCTCATATATTCATACAGAGCCCGTGCAAGTTTTGCTGTAAGGAAAAGGCAAAAACATTATGTCATTATCATTTTCACAATGGCTGTAAATGATGGAGATGTCTCTTGTTCTTTCTGAATCAGATTCAGATATTCACGCAGGATATGACCTGTCCAGGGAACAAAATGAAACACAAGCCTCTAACATGATTATATAAATATATTTTCCCCCCGTATAATTCAGTATTACAGTTGAAATGATAGTAGGGTCGCTTTCTGGGTGACAGGATATTATAGCTTAACCCAACTGCATCTTTTCAGATAGTTAGTTTCTTAGTGCAGATAGTTGGCTTCTTGAGCTAATTAAATACTTGACCTTCATTGTTTCAAAAACAAAATAAAAAACTTGACCTTCATCACTTTAATTTTTGTGGATTAATTTATGATTATATGTGTTATGGTGCAATATAGGGTAAAGGATGGTAACCTCTCCAAATTTTCTGCATATCAATAGTGGCCCTCCGGAGTCTAAGGAACTCTTTTCTGCTTAGATATGTTCGTATTTGCCTCTGGATGCGTCTAGCTGCATTTGCCAAAATTTCAGTTCTTCTTGCGTCTAACTCGGCCATCTGCCCTGCTCTAAGAAACACTTTTGTCTTCCCAATCTGATAGGATCATTAGGGTAGAGAGATTTACTATAATAGTAGAAAACATTATTATGAAATTTATGACGTGTAGTATATTCATCATCATACAAGGTATTAATTTCATATAGACTTGCCTGATATCCTTTTAAGCCCATTCTGTCACAAATGGCAATGCATGCTGCTTTCTCGTCGGATCTGTACATGAGAAAGAAGAATTAATTTCTGCATACAGCGGAGATATTGATTTGTTTTAGGTAGAGCATGTAGGTCAGTATGCGTAGGGAGAAGTGTTCATATTCCAGCCTCGAGTCTTGAGGTCCTGGATTTCTACCCCTCCCTACTATGGTAAAGCGAGTTAAAAATGTGATTTAAAGAAATATATATATATATAACAGAACTCGTACCCATCTAGAACATCAGGAGATAGCATCCCAAAACGTTCAAGAAACTCATCAAATGTTCGTTTTGTTGGATAGCCAGCACAACTGATCCTAATTGCCTCCAGTACACCCTGCCACAATGTTCATATTAGGAAGAACTAGATTGACAATTTCTAATTCTGAAAGATGTGAAATGTAATCCATAAGGTAGAGATAGAATTTTACTTACACCACATCTTAACTGGTTCAAAACATTGTAGTTCTCAAAGATTCCAGGCTTCAAAACTGTATTTGGCTTTACACATCGGATATAATATGGCTCCGTTGTGTTCAGTGTTTCCATTAAAGATTGTAGTTGTTGCTGGATGTTTAATTTTTACCAAGGAGCAAGTTAGGTCGTTGAGCTTTTGAAATCGAATAGAACGCCTTTGAGGAATTTTCTCTTACCTTAAAGCGGGTACCAAGGGAAGAAAACTTTGATTGCTTTGATGTTTCCACTGGTAGTGGAGGGAAGAGATTGGCAACAAAAGGGCATGCAGAGTCATTTAATAAAGCTTGATGTTCTGCTACAACATAATCCTTGTTTTTGTCGAGGAAATGATCTGCTTGGTACGTGACCTATTAACCAAAAGCTTTATGATCAGAATTTTGCAATTTGACATTTTTAATTGGAGCCCAAGAATTATTCTAGAATTGTGCTTACATCTCCAGCATAATGGTTGATTGTGAAACTTGTTTGAGCAAGTTTTGGCTTGCTGAAGCGCTTGTGGGCTTTATATGTCTGATACATCTTTTGTGCAAATGTTTCATGAGTAGACTTGGGAAACATGCTGCAGAGAAATTTAACACGCACTACTATTAAGCTTTTTTCTTTGCCAGTAT
The DNA here is from genome assembly GCA_036897665.1 of Pelargonium citronellum. Lineage (NCBI taxonomy): Eukaryota > Viridiplantae > Streptophyta > Magnoliopsida > Geraniales > Geraniaceae > Pelargonium > Pelargonium citronellum. Next base: position 2,215 of record JAYMSZ010003946.1, on the reverse strand, counting down.
ATGTTTTTCTTTTTGATGGATGAATTCTCTTTCCCTTTCCCATATCATCTAATTATTTAGTTACTTTTTGCACTGATAGGAGGCTGGTAATGCAAGATAGAACGGGTAATGACTTCATTTCTCCTACAAGTAAACTATAGAGGTCGTAATATATTGCCCAATGTTGTCAGTTGTCACTTGTCAGAGTACCCATGGTTTGAACTTATGTGTAGAAGGCTAATCATTGCTATTATTTTTTTTGAAACTAAATGTTTAACCTCTAATTAAATAGACATAATGTTGTATGTAGGTTAAATACGTACCATGCTTCATCAAGAAGAGCAATTATACCTCCAGGTTTCTGCAGGTAAGATCATAATTTTTTCAGTAATACAGAAATAACCATTTATATTATATAGTTTGTATTAGGCATATAATCCCCTTTGGGAAAGTTGGTACCTTCTCAATAAGATCTAAAACATCTTGATTATCTACAAATTCAACGTAGCTCCAGTTAATTTCCTCCCTTGTGTACTCTTCTTGCTCCATTTTGAACACATGCTGTGGAGAAATGTTGGGCCAGTGTGTGAAGAGACAGTTGCCAACCAAAAATGTGGAAACTGTGTTTAGAGATGTTATGCTTACCTGATTGAAATGCTGCTGCAACTTCTCATTTGTTAGGTTGATACATAGCTGCTCAAAACTATCAAATATGATGTATAATTAGGATTCCTGATAAACTGTATTAATGTTAATATGTTCCTAAGTAACTGAACGTACAGTGATGTACCTGTTAACCTTGAAGCTTTCGAAGCCATAAATATCAAGAACACCAATTAAGCTTTTTGCATTTGGATCTTGACCAATGGAATTGTTTATCTTATCCACAAGCCTGCCATTGTTCATGATACCATATGATTAATCAGTCTTTTGCTAACATATTAAATTAAGTTTAGGAAGTGGAAGTTAATAACCAAATGGGAATTGGGCTAGATATGTTTGATACTGCTAACAAGCAGTTTGCATATAATTAAGGGTCCGTCTATTTTGCTTACCAATCAAATAATCTGGAGTAAACTGTCTTAGCCAGGGCATCACGACTTAGGGTAGCTTGATCAGGATCTAGTAGCTTGGTAATATTACCATCTGGAGTCACTATGACACGCTTGCAGAGTGAGTCTTCCAGTGCCGTTTTGTCACACCTGTGTTGAAGCATTATTAGAATCTAACCAAGAAATATAAGTCTAGATGGTTGAAGTTAATATAAGTTCTAACATTAATAGCTCTGCAACTGTTTGAAGATGATAGATTGATTTCTCATCTTTCAGTTTTGAAGAATCCACTTCCTTTCCTTTGACAAAGTTAATGTTTCCAAGATGCAGGATAGCAGCTACCACGCGGAATATTGCCTCCTGCAGAAAGCAAATCTCTTTGTTACTAATAAAATGGATGAAGCTTGCAGTCAATATATTATTTATTTTTGTATTGATGGAGCGGCATGATACCTGTTCATCCTGGTTGATTCCCACAATATCCATAGCATTTCTGGTCTCTAGATACTCCCTTGCATCATCCACATTTGCTACTTCATAACAGCTGGACTGATTCAGGTAGTGGAATGTTCTTGGGTCCCCTAACTTGAACTTTTTGACGTCCTGAAAGGATATAATCACCGGTTAACTTTTGTTTGCTTTCAGTTTGTGACACTGGGGTACATGATGAATGTACAGTAGATACCTCAGGTGGTGCTGCACAGAGCATGTAAAAGCAATGGTAGTTCCTCTCCGGGTCAGAAACTTGGCAAACACGTGATCTCTCAAGAAGATATGTGCGCACAGCAGCTCCTGAGATCTTCCCGTGCTTATCAAATTGAATCTCAACAAACTTACCAAAACGACTGGTATTGAAACTCACTTTGTAAGTATAACAAAAAAGAAGGAAAAGGAGTAAAAGGAAGGGATGAGATTTTAGAAATTTCACCTTGAATTGTTGTTTTTGACAGTTTTAGCATTCCCAAATGCTTCCAAGACTGGGTTGGACTATAGAGGAGTACATATGAAAATTTTATTTTATCAGCTGTAGTTTTTAAGAGAGAAGAAGCATAAGTAATTCTAGCTTACCTCCAAAACTTGTTGTTCTACTGTTCTTCCTTCAGTATTAGATCTTCCCCCCATGAATGCAAGGTATCTCATGAGCATTTTTGTTGTTTCTGTTTTACCTGCTCCACTCTCTCCAC